>MU383204.1:0-80573 GCA_022495125.1 Xylaria acuta | reverse complement strand
AACACCCAGTACGCATTCCATTTTATTTTTTTTGCGCTTCTGGCAAATTTTCCTGCCCCCCACAACCTCCCACACGCTATTATGCATGCTTCAAAACCCCCCCCCCCCCCCCCCCCCCAAGAACAGTCAAATCCTTGCTATAAGCGGCAGGTTCTAATACCTAGAATTTTATAGTATGGCCTACCCTAGCGATCTCGATAATGGAGCGTGCCCAGATTCTCACCCGAAACGCTTCATCACTATGTTCTACGAAGTCACTTGGAGCGTGGATGATTTTAAGGACATGTGGTATGGCAACAAGCAGCCCTTTGTGTTCTCGACGGGGTAAGCAAACAGATTCATTACATTCTCGTGTGACTTGACTTTTAAAATATTATTGTTTGTGCTGGATACTTACCGGCGAAACAGTGACAAAACAGGCACGTACCTCCCCCTCTCCCACCCTCCAACCATAAAAGATATTCGCCCTGACTCCCGGCGTATCAACCACAAACATATTCACCGTAACTGACGGAGTCCTGGGACTAAGGCTACGGGTACCACGCAGATTTTCTGAACGGCTGGGACATCCCAACTCTTCAAAAGGCAATTAACGAGTGCAACGCGGCAAGCGGCGAGATCGAAGAATGCGGCGCTTTCGAACTGCGTGACGACGACGATATGGCCTCTTGCAAGGTGTTCCCCCGCGTCCGTGAGGCCGTCGGCGGCGTTCTGCCCGCACTTCCGGGTTGTAACCCTGTCGAATCCGGCCCCGGGCCCGCGTCGCAACAATCAAACTGCAGCGCCGAAACCCAGATTGGCGACCCGATACTCCCTTTCACGGACGTGGCCCAGAAGCTGGGCTGGAAGTATCTCGCATGCGCTAAAGATCCGGCGGGACAGTTAGTATTTCTGAGTCATTTATTCCCCGATTTGGCAAAAATTCTGCTCCCGAGTGCCCATGCATCAGTCAATTTTTTTGCTATAAACGCCAGTTTCTAATTCTCAATCTTCTACAGGAGCCGCACGCTCCCCGACGTGTCTCTCGACCAACCCAGTATGACAGTCGAGAAGTGCATCTCGGCATGCGACAGCAAGGGCTACAAATATGCCGGCCTCGAATTCGGTTCGCAGTGCTTCTGCGGGAATAGTGTTCCGCAGGATCGTATGCCGACAAACGGCACGATGGGTGACTGTCCCATGTTGTGTGTCGGTGATCCGAACGAGTTTTGCGGTGGCGCGGCGCGTATTTCCGTCTACACGAAGTGTCCCAATCCGTCCGACTGTGACAACTACGATGGCGACACCCATATGTCGTAACGGGGCTGGCATTATTTTTTCCGTCATGCTGTATTCTCCTTCCTGTAACATTATTCTATACGTCTTTTCCTTCAACATTCATTGCAGGTTGTAGATATCGGGGGTTAAGGTTTTGAAGTCTCAACGTCTTGTTCTTTGTATATATATTTATTTTCCAACAATATTGCAATATAGTTATGGATTTCCTAGTCTTGGAAATATACCCTTATACCCTTCAAATCAAGGGTTTTCTTATTACTTTTTTATTTATTTACAAAAATGAAAGAATCTGTTCAAACTCCTCTACCCAATGTTCAGTTCCATAATTTCGTAGCCAATTTCTATGCAAATCCTACAGTCGTAACAATCAGATGCGGGCGCGTCTACCATCTGATAACCTTCTGAGGGAAGTACTCATCGATGAGCTCGAGGTAGTAGGGTTTAAGCTCCTCGATATCAGGGAGGCCGTCGCTCTTGCTGTACAGGTCGTACGGGTTGAAGGCACGAACGGCCTCCAGCATCTTCTCGTCGTGCTCGTTCATGAACTCACGGTAAGCGCCCTCCTTGTGCCAAGGGTAGAAGGAGTGGTAGCGGATCATGGCTAGGGCCTCTGAAGGCAGCGTAGACTGGTCCTTGACGATGTTGTAAAGGTACTCGTCGTGGCCCCAGGACAGCATGATGTTGTCCAGGCCGCAGCTGGGGGAGTAGATGCCGTACTTAGTGCTGTAGATCGGGTCCTTGATGTCGGGGTTGTCGGAGAAAGAGCCAGGGTAGATGATGCGCTCGTCGAAGGCACAGCCGACTGGGAACGTGTCGCCGACAACGTCCCACTGACCCTCGGATCCGTAGAAGAACAGGAGCTTGCCTAGGTCGTGGATCAGACCAGTGAGCTGCATCCACCGAGGCTTGCCATCTTTACGGATAGCTTCGGCGGACTGGAGGAGGTGCTGAATCTGGGACAAGCTCGTGTCGGGGTCAGATTCATCGATCAGGGTGTTGAGCTTTTCCATGGCCTCCCAGATGGTCATCTCCTCCCGCTTCTGGAACCTGAGGTGGTTTCGTACTTTCAGGTTGTAGGCAACGGTCTGCTTGGTGTGTTGCTCCTTGTAGAAGCCCTTGACCCGGTCGCAGGCGTCTTCGTACTGCCTGAATTGATTTTTGTCCTTCTCAGCATCGAACTTGGACTTTGAGTCCCATCCCTGCTGCTTCTTCAGCTGGTCTTTCAGAACATTGACATTGTCAATGCCGTCCGAAGTCGCCTCCAGTTCCAGGCCATCGCGGTTGATGGTCTCGTCGACTAGAACGCCTGGTGCCATCGTGGCTTAAGTGTAGTTTCTGCGATTTACGGCGATTCGATACGAGGAACAGGTCCGAAAGGCCTTTGGATAATGAATTGATTTGGTTTGGTGCCGAGTAGAAGCATCTTGAGAAGTCGAGATCCCCAGCCTGATATAGAATCCAGATACATCGATGCGGAGGGATGTGTAGGTGCAGTCAACTGGGCGTGTAAGTGATCTCGCGCCTCCACCGGCGACCCTGATGACGCAAAAGTCTATCGACCGAATTAGGTGAAATTCGCCGACCTTCACCAAGCCAGTCATCAGCGGTTTCCGGATGAGGACTATAAGTGCCCCTAACTCCACAACGTGTGGGCCCGGATCTAGTTGAAGGGTCTACGGGATGTGGTAAGAGGTAATAATTCCCGACTGAGCTGATATGTTCCGCCGCAAGGCACTGCCCGTTTCGTACCGTACCAGTGCCTGCAGAACACGGGACTCGATATCCTGTCGACTCGCGGGCCTGGATTTCGTGATACCCTACTGCACTGCCGAGACGATGCACGCGAGACGTGACACTGCTCTGGGCTGTCCCTCAAGATTGCAAGTAAGGAAACTCCCCTGGCTGGCTGGTGTCGCTCGCCTATCGGGAGATTGGGGATCATGCTGAGAGAGTCGTTCAATCGTCGGCGCCCGCCCACCCCCATGCCTTCATCAACTGCTGCTGTATCGCTGCCGTGGGTCGTGCGTGAGCCGTCTCGGTCTTCCTGAGGAACTCGGCCAGCGCTTCCTGGTCACTTCTTTCACCGAAATGGTCTCCAACTAATAAAAACGATTAATCGGATGCCTCCGTGGCTCCAGCATGTGACACTCACACATGGCAATGCCGATGCAAGCCGTAAACATGGCGGGGGGCGTCCATTGGTTGCTGATACCGAGCCCGCATAGCTTTCGCATAAGCGCCTCAATACGTTGCTTTGCCTAGTTAGCCACTGCATGTGACGGGATTCCCACGTCCGATTCGTGGCTTACCGTCATTTCCCGCATTGCTGCTCGGCGGGTTGTGCCCACACGCGGGATCGAAGGGTCAAATTGGACCAGAAACAGCTGGGCTAGGAGGTGATGCTGGATTCCGAGGACTGGTTCCGATCCGTCAGCACGAAGCCGTGTTGTGTTGTGATGGATAACTCACTATGGCAACTCGACCCATGCCAAATCTCAGGGAAGCTGCCCGACCCCGTTACCTCTCTGTAGAAGAAGGGGTTGAACGAAGGGGGCCTCGCTCGCGTCCAGCTTTCGGCTGCGTCATTAAGCGCGGCCCATCTCTGGGTAGTCAGTGGGCAATCGCCGAAACAGGCATTTAGGATATCCGCTAAGAGTATAATGGCACGATTTGACCACGTATAATCCTCTGCGGGTTCGAGTGATCGGTCCACAACGCAGTCGTCCAAGTGAAGTTTCACGCGCTGCTGAGTGAGGATCGCAATATATATCTCTTGCCGGAGTCCTACCCAAAACGATGCTGCACTCAAACTACCTGGTACCATATATTGGTCCCCAGCGTTAACAAATGCGTGAATGCCTAGGAGATGGCTATAATTGTCTTGCCCGGTGAGAGAGCCTACGATCCTCGTTAGCGGACGGCGTCTACGACGGGTTTGAACAGCTCGTTACCATCCATTTCCTCCAGCATGCGAAGTATAATCGTTGCTGCAAACAGATTTTCATCGGCGACGGCAGAAGAGTGATTCATCATTGGGATGAGGTACTTGAGACATTCGTCATGATATCTGTTTGATGCTAACGGATCAAAATCGGTAGTATGACTAAGATGTCTCGCTGCAATAGCTAATATTGCGTTTAATAGAGTATGACAGGTGCTAGCTCGCTCAGGTACGATCAATTCGAAATGCTGATGCGGATCACAGCAGTCCAGCTATTGCTTTGTTAGTGAGTGTAGGTTCAATTGAACGAGGCTAAGTCTCCGACGTCGAACTTGTGTGACTTACACAGACGGCTATTTTCTGGATATAGTGACGGAACAGAACAGCTTCCGTTCGGTCCTTGAGAGGCAACGCAGCTGTGTCGTAGAAATGTGAGGTGAGTACGTTCCCATGAGGTGGCATCTGTAAACTCAATCTCTGCTGTGAAGGCCGCATAGTCTGTAGGCCTTCGGGGTCTGAACCATTACGGTGGTGCTCGGCTCGAGAACGAGGATGAGTACCAATCACTAACGGATCTAATCTTGAATATAAAGTGTCACTCTCCGCCGAGTGTTTTTGCGAGACCGTCTTGGACGGTAAGTGATCTAACTGTCCGTCTCTTGGGACGTTACCTGATGTTGAGACAGAAGCTCTTGGTGAAGCCGACTCTGGTTCATCAAGATACTCGTCGTCGACATAGAAGTGATATTCAGCTGCGTCGCTGTCCAGTGAACTCCCTGTCACCAGATACTGGGTTTCGTCCACATAGATCACTATTAGAATCCTTAGCAACCGGCCTCTCTTAATGATAGCCGGTGAGTTGGGGTCGTACGTTTTCTTGGTGGCCGAATCCATTTCTGGTTCTTGCCGAACTTTGTTCCTGCGAGAATCATTTAGGCCTGGGCCGCTCGCTGGAAACAGAGTGTAATTCATTTACCTATGCTAGACTTGAACCTGAAAGACAGCTTGCACTCGCGACCTGCACGAACACATCGACCACATCTTGGAGTATCACGGTCACCTAGCCGTTTCCACACGGCGATAAGCTAGACTGCCTTCGAGAGTGTAATTGGTATAGCATACATTTTAAGTGATTTTCACGACATGTTACGCTGTTATCAAGAGTATCAGCGATTGGGAGCAAGGCATCAGTCAGGGACTCTGCCACTACGAAAGTAGATGGAAATGGGAATGGGAATGGCCACTGCTTCCGTGGCCCGCCCTCAAGCATGGCTAGATGAGATACCAGACCTTCATCACGGGTGGTCGTAGGAGAATCGAGAGGTAGCGATATTGAGAGACATACCATGGGGTTGCTAATAACCCGGTCTGATTGGATGAGGGCATTCGCAACGGCAGCGATTGAGATATTGTGGGCTCAAGTGTAGGTAGACTTGACGATGTGGTATTCGTTGGGATTATCGCTTTTCTCCAAAGCTACTCCAACTACTCGAGACGTCTTCAAGACGGGCATGGACAAAACCGGCGAAAGGGATTGAGAGATATGAGTGGTCCCCAGGTTTTTGTTAGACGTTATGGGGTACTTCCCATGCTAATAACAGTGGATAGGTACAAGTCAACGGGTACGAGCAGCAGTGCTTGTCCTTGTCGTCTGAGATATACCTATTAAAGTATTGGGCGTCATGTGGTCGTCGGTGAGATAGACTTCGGCAAATGGTATGGGGCCGATGGTGGACTGGTCTCTGGTAACCTGTACAGTAAGGCAACCTACCGGAAATTTTGTTCGAGATCGAGTCAATCTCGAAAGTCAGCGCGAATTCTATCAGATTCTGCGGTGTGGTACTGTGCCCAGGGCTAGAGTAGCTAAGTGCCTTTAATACAATCTTGGTTAGTCTCGGCTATGGCTAGGTTCAGCCAAGAAACTGGCATCGTGACCAACCAACCGCTTCGGGTTTTCACGCCTGATTCGTCGTCTTCCTCCTCCTCAGTCTTTGTCTTTCCAATTTTCCTCTTCCCCGCATAACTCCACTCGAGCGTGATGAACGGGGTTGGTGAGAACAAGGATATGTTGGGATACGGACAAATCAGCGGCGAGCAATTCTTTTCTCGTGCAGCCCCTTATATTCATGGCTTTCCGGCTTAAGGCTATTGGAAGATGACCTGTTTCCCAGTTCACTGAATCCAGAAATCATTCTTTGGTTCGGGGAATTCTCGTGATCTGACAGATTCTCAGCTCTCTGCTGCACAACGGTCTTGACCCAGTCAAACGGCAGTAAGCCCACAATAAATTAATCTAGGTCACAACACTACCGGACGTTAGACATGATGGTGGTGGATACAGACGAGAAGAATTTCCATCCTACTGTTGACAACGACGAAAAGCCGTCTCCAGTGCAGCCACAGGCCCCTAGGTCGACTAATGAATGCGGGGAGAATGATGGGCCTGACGGGAAGGGGAACACGGACGACCTGATTCGCAATGCTCGTCTCGCTACCGAAAAGGAGCATAGCATGAGTCTGCTGCAGGGCATCAAGCTTTACCCCAAGGCTATTGGATGGAGCATTCTCATCTCCACATGCATTGTCATGGAGGGTTATGATGTGTCCCTGATCAATAACTTCTACGGCAATTCCCAGTTCAACAGAAAATATGGAGAGCCGTACGTGACCCCTGAGGGCAACGTAGATTACCAAGTCTCAGCCGCTTGGCAGGCGGGACTGAGCAATGGTGCTGTTGTGGTGAGTTGAATAACTGATACCCTCTTCAACTCTATGCTACTTGTATTTCCGTGGCAGGGCTCTGCCCGTACTATTTACCTCGAAATGGATAAGACCTTTAATGATCTCCTCTCGATCTAACTCAACGTTCCGGTCAAGTCAACAACGCTAACTGTGCGCACTAATCGTTGCAGGGCGAGATTTTTGGTTTATTGATCAACGGCTATGTATCTGAGCGGTTTGGATACCGTTATACGGTCATAGCCTGCTTGACGCTGCTTGCTGGCTTCGTGGCCATATTCTTCACAGCACAAAACGTCATCCACCTGCAGATAGCCGAGATTCTTTGTGGTATACCCTGGGGTGTCTTCCAGACTATTGTGAGCAATTCTCGGAACCAATTTCTTGTTTTGGCAACTTTCAGAGCACTAGTTTTCCCTCCTGGGACTGCCTGGAAGCTTATGAAAACCTCACAAATCACGCTCCAAATGGCGATGACTGACTCCGAGTATTGCAGACCATTACCTATGCCTCTGAAGTCTGCCCTCTCGCCCTTCGTGGGTACTGTATGGAACCATTTTCTTGTTTTGGCAGCTTTCAGCCCACGAGATTTCCTTTTTGGGCCGAGACAGTGTTTAGAAGCTTCTGAAACCCTCATAAATCACGCTCCGATTGGCAATGACTGACTCCGAGTGCGTAGTGACGACTTATATCAACGCATGTTGGGGGTTTGGACAGCTTATTGGTATCGGTGCTATTGTCGGGAATAGCTGGCGACGTGACGAATGGGCATATCGAATCGTGAGTGTAATTACGGTTTCCTACTGTATTGTGATATGCTGATAGCCTGTGTAGCCATATGCACTCCAATGGATATGGCCTCTGCCCCTAATAATTGGAATCTTCCTCGCGCCCGAAAGCCCCTGGTGGCAGGTTCGCCATGGACGATTGGACGAAGCTAAGAAGTCCTTGCTTCGCCTGACGAGCACGAGCCGAGAAACGGATTTCGATGCTGACGAAACAATTGCGATGATGGCACACACCACCGCTTTGGAAGCCAAGGTGAGTGGTGTTACTGGGACTACAGTCTTCGCCATTGGCTGATTTGTTGCAGATTACCAAGGGCGCCAGTTTCTGGGATTGCTTTAAAGGAGTTGATCTACGTCGCACTGAGGTAGGCTCCGACCGTTAACATGTCGGCGATAATGTCATGGGCTGATTACTTTAGATTGTCTGCATGTGCTGGGCAATCCAGAATCTCAGCGGGAACTCCTTTTCAAACTATTCGACCTATTTCCTTCAACAAGCGGGACTGAGTGAGGACAAAGCCTATTACTTTGCCCTCGGCCAGTATGCGATCAACAGCGTTGGAGTGTTGGGCGCCTGGACGCTGATCACGTTTGGATTTGGACGGAGGTAGGTCGATTATTTTCAGTCATTTGTGACTATCCGGTGCTAACGACTACTAGGACTTTATATATCTCTGGCCTCGCGGCGCTTTTCGTCATCCTTTTGATCCTGGGATTCCTCGGCCTTGCTCCGGACAGGAATGCGGCTTCACTGGCCACTGGGTCTATTCTGTTAGTTTGGGCCTTGATCTATCAGTTGACCGTCGGCACTGTATGCTATTCTTTGGTTGCGGAGCTCTCCTCGCGGCGCTTGCAGATCAAGACTGTTGTGCTTGGCCGAATTCTATAGTAGGTCATATGCTTTGTCGTGAGAGTTGGCGCCATTCTAATTCGATAATAGTAACATCGTAGGTATCGTTGCTGGCGTTATCACGCCGTACATGCTCAACCCGACTGCGTGGGACTGGGGCAACTACGCCGGATTTTTCTGGGTAAGTCAACCAATAATCCAATTGCACGAGCCGTGGTTCTAACTTTTCAATGGGCTGGATCCTGCTTTCTCTGCTTGATCTACACGTACTTCCGAGTTCCAGAACCTGCTGGGCGTACCTTCGCCGAACTGGATATGCTCTTCGAGAAAGGAGTCAGTGCTCGGATGTTCGCTTCAACAAAGGTCGACGTATTTGCCGAGCATGTCCAAGGTGACGCGATGGATCAATATCGGGACCAGATCGCCATTTCCCATGTGGATCACGGGAAGAAGGCGTAGAAGGTTCGATACCTGTCTTTACTTGAGAGAAAATGGAGGCCATGCGAACTTGGGCGGCTGGGCGTGTGATCTTGGCATAAAACCTCTGTATGGCCCGTTTGAAACCCGATACCCATATAAACGATTACCGCTGTGAACGATAACAAAGACAGCTGCATATATCAGCACTCTCATGTGTAAAAAACGATAAGCTACGTGTTCTGTGTGGCATCTTGGGAGAACCTCACTACTTCTATTGGGATAAATCCTATCAACGCAGTGAAGGTGTCTCGCACAAATTGTGTGCTCACATTTCGTGCATATACGTAGGCATACCTGTGTGCCTCTTTATGGCTGATGTTTCACCTCATGTTGAGATTCGAGTTGTTTTATTATCAAGTGGGTAGTTAGGTTTCTGTATGTGAATGGTGCTCAAAGAAAGGGGCCGGGATCTTAGATGAAATACCGACCCCGCATAGTGTACCCACATCATTCTAACGATCCTGCTCTAGTAGGGTGTAAGATAAGGGTTTCAAGGGAAGACAGGCTTTACTTATAAAAAGCCCTGTGTAAGATGTATTTATATATATATATACACGTATATATAGCTTGCATATTTTCGCCAAGTCTGTCGAGTTTCTTTTTTCTTTACTGAGCATATCAACAACACCTATAATTTCGGTTCATGCGACACCCCGGCTACCAGGCGGGAAGAACTACCCGCACGAGTAAACGCAATATGGTGCGGTGCGGGGTTTGAGAGACCACTCCCGATACCTATTACCGGTATATAAGTTAAGTTTTGCATTTTCACTTTCGTGACGCTAACTAGCGACCTACAGTGTGATAGGATCCTTCTCATCGAGCACAACCACAAGGTGTAAATCAGTTACGATGGACAGTGCCCAGCCCCAAGCTGGTCGGGCGGCTGTCTTAGACCTCGAGAAGGTGAGTCTTACCTATTAAGGACCTCATTTTTGTGATATCCGCAGCAATGGTTGGTTGTTCTGGCCTGGTCCGGCCCTTAAGACCTCTACGTTCCTCTCATAGTTCATACGGTTATTCTCTCTAGAAGGGAGAGTTTCTAGCTAAATGTCGATCTTATAGTGGCCAACAGCACAGAAGTTAGTAAAGCGATGCAGCGAGTTCTTCGCTGAGATCGAAGACCTGTAAGCCAACTCGTTGACTACGCAACAAGGTCATCAGACAGGCCACTAACATGACATCATCAAAGCACACCTGGAAGAGAGCTCGAAGAGAAGCTGAACAAAGAATACGGGCCGGGTAACTCGTACTACGAGGATCTGTGCAATCTCGTCCGCCAAGGGCTTACTGAAGGTTGGGTCGCGGAGACGGAGTTGGGCCACGGGAGGATGTACCGACGGGGCAAGATTGCGCTGCCTAGCGCTGAGACGCGCTTCTTCAGCATCACCACCGTGTACATGGAGAGCGAGGACGTCTTCTCGGGCCAGTACCATGCGCACCCCTATGGCGAGATCAACTGCGTCGTCCAGGTCGACAAGACTGCGGAGTTGGAGGGGTAAAAATTCCCGGAACCATTTTCTTCTAATTCTGACAACTTTCAAAGCACGAGATTTCCTTTTTAGGCCAAAATAATGCCCAGAAGCTTCTAAAACCCTCATAAACCACGCTCCAAATGGTGATAACTGACTCCGAGTGTTCTAGCTTGAATGGCTGGCGGGGAGCTGGGTGGACGTCGCCGGGGCCGGGCACGCATCACTATCCTCGTGTTCGCCAGGGCGCACTCGTCGCGCTGTTCTTCTTACCGGCTGGGCGTATTTCGTATAAGGCAACGCCGGATATGAAGCAGCCCCTTAGTATCTGAAGGGATTTATGATTTGCGCACGGGACCGACCCTTGATTCCCTCGGGTGCTGCATAGGGACTCGTGTGGTGTTTATCATTCGTCGGGTGAAATGTAAGGCCACTGAGAGGGTTAATCTCGCTTGGTAGTTCGGTGTAATTAGTACATAGCTACAAGTAATAATTCTTATACAGGTTTCGGATGTTCTCTCTGGCTGGAGATGCCTCTCCGACATTCCCTATTCTGCGGTGGGCCAAACCGGATGAGATGAGATCCAACTGCAGGAGCTATAGGGAAAGGGTTTCAGGGGCGTTGGGAAATACCCAACACGGTGTCCTTTCAGAGATTGGTGTCCTCGGCCGTACGGCTTCATGACGCCTCGCTCGCGCCGACGCACGCGCCCCTTTATAACGGCTACCGGTCGGGTAACGCCTTGTCGGGCATATCGATTGCTGACCGCGACACGGTCTGGCCCTTCTTGTATTCTTCCTCCAGCGCCTTCTGCATGTCGAAGTCGAGCTGCCGTTCCCGTTTGATTCGCTGCTGTTCCATGTCGCGAACAACGCCCTGGTGCATGGCCTTGACACAGAGCAATTAGTGATGATTCTCGTACACAGCAAACAAGCTCCGGGTCAGGTGGTAATAAAGAGTCGCATGCCACTGCGGCGCAACACACCTCTTTCTCGGACTTCTGCTGGAAGTGGACAAAGACCACGGTGGTTGCGGCGAACAGCGACGTGCCCAGCAGGGTGAGCTTCGACGCGCGCGACATGGTGTGGGAGATGGGTGATCGAAGCTGGCGACAAACGTACGCAGTACGTATTTCAATGTTCAGGGCGGAAGAAGAAAAGTTGCCGGTCCGTCGCCGGGAGAGTGACGTTAGGGGACCTACCTACAGTAAGGTTAGTACCTACTTAAGTATATACCTAGGTAGTTACATGTAGGTAGGGTGGCTGTGTCCACTGCCAAGGTACCTAGGTACCTGGCAGCTCCCAAGCTACATAGTACATGCGGCGGGTAGGACCGCTGGTGGTAGGTGCCCATTGCCTGGCATCTGATATCACGGTGCTCCCATTCGGTAAGTTACCTACCTACTGTACTGTATTGGTATCCCGCGTGCTGAGCTGCCCTCATCCACCAACCTTGGAACTAGCCAACCTACCCAACTTACCTACGCCAGCGTCTCATCATCTCGGCCGCAATCCCTACCGCTTAGAGCTGTGGATATAGTGTGTCGACCTTAGCCGCTCGCTCGACCTCCCTTTCCAAGACCTCACCATGGTATGGCCGCTTGCCCCGTACGCAGCCATGTGCAGAGTGATAGCTAACGATGCATCAACCCCAGTCGGCCCAGAACTCAGCGGGCATCCAGACCTTGCTCGATGTACGCACGCATTCGCCCTCTCTTCCTACGGCTCCCATTTTGCCATGCACACATCATGTTCTCAGCCGGCAGACCTAACGATCCCCCTCACTATAGGCAGAGAGAGAAGCCTCTAAGATTGTCCAGAAAGGTACCATGGTGCAAGCCCAACCCCGCCCATTCCTCTCTCCAATGGGCAGGCGAAGATGCTGACATCGTATAGCTCGTGAACGTATGTCGATGTTGACTGAACCCTTTCGCGCACCGAAACACGCGACTCCATACAGCAGAGACAACCACTGACCTCGATGCCCCTCTTACGAATAGTCCGAACGAAACGGGTCCGCGAAGCTCGGGATGAAGCCAAGAAGGAGATAGACGCCTACCGGCAGGCGAAAGAGGAAGAGTTCAAGAAGTTCGAGGCCGAGGTCAGCAGCATTCCCCTACCTCTCTGTTTCCTGCTCCGGACGGCAGGAAGGACAGCAGACGGGTCACGATTTAAAAGCTACGTACTGACATGCCGATCCTCCACTAGCATACTAAAGGCAATAAGCAAGCCGAGGACGAAGCCAATAAGGAGGCCGACGGGAAGATCAAGGAGATCCAGGCCTCCGGTAGGAAGAACCAGGCTCAGGTTATTGAAGGCCTACTCAAGGGTATTTTGGACGTGAAGCCCGTTCCCCCGTCGGCCGAGTAGAAATGTCCTATCAATTCATCACCGATAGTACATCACGACTTGTTGTAGGGATAAGCGATATCTAGTCCGAGCCAGGAAGAGGATATAAATACGCACACACCACGAGGCGTTTGCTATACTCAGATGGCTTCAAGGGGTTGTTTAGGAATGACGGTACGCGGAGTAAGATCTCTGTGTGCCACAGGTGAATAACATAATTAGAATAGGCTGCTGATGAAGAAGCCGGACTTGGAAGTCGGCATGTATTATTCGTTGTTCCTATCAAGCTCACCCTTATTGTAGGAATTTAACTAGTGTCGAGAGCATCTCTCTCGTGTCCTTGCCATCCGCATCCTCTGTGTCTATACCCTCGATTTGCTCCTGTATTGTCAGCTTGATCACATTCAGCGACTCGTCCCGATCCGCCAGCAGCTTCTGGACCGTTCCCTTGGCTCCGCTATCCTCGGCCACGAGCCAGGCGAGTACTGTGTCCAGTGTCTGCAAGGAGAAGAGACCAGCATCCAACCTGCGCGAGAACCACTCGTCCGCCGCATCCTCTCTTTCCTCTGCCGATATTTGTGCCTGCTCGACCCGAATAGCCTGGTCAACAGCATTTACGCGCGCAGCACTTTCTTGGCGCAGCTTGACGAGCTTCTCTATCTTTTCGTAGTCCTTCTCCACGAACTTGGCAAGGAGGCGTATGCGTTCGGCTGAGTCGGCCGGTAATAAGCGTAACATCGACGCAAAGATGCCGATCAGGTGCTCTGCCACGCGGTGGTCGGTGCTCTTCTTCATGAAGAGCGTGAAGACGTTCTTGAGGCCACCAGCCTCGACGATCTTTTGGCAGACCTCGACCCCGGACGTGCCCGCCGCGTGGTCCAGTAACCTCAACGACGCATTCTTGCTTAGTTTCCCTTCTTTCAGCATGATGAGACACAGCTCCACGCCCTCGGCCTCGACGAACTTGGCCTTCCCCTCTGGCTCGTCAACCATGCAGGTTAATGCCTCGAAGAGGTTTTCTACGTATTCCTCTTCCTCGCCGCCCTTTTCGGGGTCCCGTTTTCGATACGGCGCTACTAGTTGTAACATGATGTCCGCGGCATCTAAGCTGGCGAGTTTCCGCCTGTTCTTGCCCGAGTTTTGCACCAGGATTGCTAGTATCTCGGCTGCATATTGCTTGTTCTGGCTTACCCCTCCTCCCTCTTCTTTCATCTGTATACGTCGCAACAGCCACTTTAGTAGGCCCTCCTCTTCGGCGACGCGCTCTGCTGTGATGGTTCGTCCACAAAGATTCTCGACGATGCCTAGTGCGTGATATACACCACCACGATCCGTCTCCTGCGTCTCGTCTAGCCGCTCGAGGTTTGACACGAGCAATGATAGTAGGTCGACCTCGAGCAGCGCGTCAACCAGTGTATCATACTGCGTCTCCTCGGCAGCGACGTCCTCGTCGGTTAACTCGTCGATGATCTCTACGGCGTCAATCGCAATGTCCGTGTTCTCGTGTGCCAGTAACCCGACCAAGCTCCCCACGGACCCCAGGCGCGCGAACTCGGGGTACAGCTCCGGGTGTTCAGACAGGATGGACAGGGCCTTGATCTCGGTGTCGAGCTCGGCCTCACTAGCGATGAACTTGGCGGGGTCGTGCTCGAACTTGGCGCGCAGCTCGGCGTTGCGCGAGATCTTCTTCTCGAAGCTTATGGCCGTCCGCCGCAGCCACGCGACGTCCATCTTCTCGGGGGCGACGTCGGCCTCGGTGTCGTCGAGGTAGTCGAGGACTTGGGCTTCCTGGACCGTCACGCCACCGCCGAAGAAGCGGCCGCCTTCCTCGTCGTCATCGGGCGGCATGTCGGGGCCGTAGTCGCCGTCTGCTGGTGGTGGCACGGGACCGGCTTCAATATCGTCATCGTCGTCTGCGGGCTGCTCGTCTTCGACGCGTACGTGTCTGCTGCTGTTGCCGTTGAGACGGGCGGATTTACGGATTTCATCTGTTCATGCGGGGGGGAAACCAGGTTAGCCCGATGACACATGAAGGAAGGCAGAAAATGAATGATGGCAGCGACTCGCGACTCACTAGGATCACGAAGTGGCTCGAGTTTACGTTTGTTGCCCACGCCGGGCGCCTGTTTGTGTTAGTTGCATGGTTGGCGCGAAAATCTCATGGGAAGCCCGTAGCTTACCTTGAATAATTCGTCTATGCTCGTCATCACGGGGTGTTGTGTGCGACCGGGTGATTGTGTGGTGATGGAGCGAAACCGCCAAGATGAGGCTCAGCAACGCAGGCTGTAGGTAGGTAGGCTTGCGTAGTTTAGGTACTGTACTGTACTGTTTGTTGTACTACTGGGAAGCTTGGAGACATCTCCAGATTTGGGTTGGGGAGTTATGGCTGCGCAATCAGCACTGTCTATGGCAGGTCGCTACTGGTCATGCCGCACAGTGCCCCGGCGCCAGCGCCGTTAGCCTGCGGCTTCGGCGGTTGACCAAGGAGCTGCAAGCCCCGGCAAACGGCAGGCCAACACTTATACCGATACATCGACACATCCTCCAGGTAGAAAACAATAGGCCGGCGACAAAACATGCCCCCGACACTTATCCTTGTGCGCCATGCCCAGGCGGAACATAATGTCGCGAGTGAGCGTTTTAATCATGCATGCGCACAGTATTGAGACAAACCTCTAATTGCTCATAGAGGACTACTCTATTCACGATCCCAGTCTCACCGAGCTTGGACGAGAACAATGCGCTGGGCTGCGAACGGGACTCATGGAAGATCCCTTGGCCCAGAAAGCCGAGTTAATTATCACCTCTCCAATGCGCCGCACCATCCAGACCGCCTTGGGCACGGTCGACTGGCTGGTAGAGGAGGGGGTCAAGATTCAGGCCGATGCTCATTGGCAAGGTACGACCCACGACCCGCTCCCTTTGCTTGTGACGGCGCAGCGTCCAGCCAGATTTGTTTTGGACCCCGAATACGAGCTCAAGAGACTCTACAGAAAACTCGGCAAAGCCATGTGACGTTGGCAGCGCAATAACTAAAGTGGCCGAGGAGTTTCCAAGCATTGACTACTCAGCGGTCGACCCTGTCTGGCCGGACAAGACGACACCAGCAGGGAGCAAGTATCGCTACACGAAGACAGCAATATTGGCGCGAGGGCAGGCGGCACTCCAGAAGCTGTATGAGCGGCCCGAGAAAGTCATCATCGTGATATCACATTCGGGCTTCTTGCGTCTAGGTGTTTCGGGTTGCTGGTTCTTCAACGCCGATTATCGGGTCTTCGACTTCGCGGCTACGGGGAGTCCTGGAAGCCCGTACCAGCTGGAGCAGCACGCTTCCACGAAAGAGAAGGGCGGTGGACTCGGTCACAGCTGGACAAAGCAAGTCCTATTAGGCTCAGATTTGCCTGAGGAGTTGCCGGAAGCCGAATGATAGACTCTCAACCAACTTGCGTATCAGTCTACGTGCTCCCCCAGATGGTCTACAAGAAGATGTTAGCCTGGGAAAGTACCTAACTGGAAACCACGGAATCCTATACTTGTTCGAACTCTGCCGAGGCGTCAAGATTTAGACGGGAGATGGCGCCTAGTCTACCGTGGACTAGTGTATAGCCCAACATCTATATTTTATAGAGCGAGCAGCCTTAGACTAGAATATTGTCTTGTATTCAAGATCTTCGACTTACTGGCCGCGGACGAGGCCTGTCGAACGCGGATATACGTCGTACCTATTTGTCGATCAGAATCTACCTATAATAAAGGGTCATCGAAGGACTAACTAGGTACTATGTACATTACAGTTACATATAGGTAGGTAGTCCGAGGTGAGATGAGCCTATTGCCAAGCCACCCCCAGCGCGACCTTCCCGTATGGGATCATTTGGTTACGAGCTACTACGTAAAAACTAAGTTTCTCTCATGAGACAACTTGCACAGCCTCACCAATCTCAATACGAACCATCATCACGTTCAACTTTTGTATCACGTCCAATCAAACCGATTTATGGCCCTCTGCGACCCCAGCAATGACAGCTCCCATGCGCAAAACCATGCTGTCATAATACCGTACCCAAAGGAGCTGGACCACGACTGTGTACTATCTGCACCAGAGCTTCTTGGTAGATCGAGTTATCATGATTTGCGACGCACAAACTCATCCGTATAAGCCCAAGTCGAGAGGCGCTAGAATGGTAGCCGAATACAGTAGGTATTAAACTCATCTAGGAAATAATCTACCTAAACCTACTTACCTAGATTGGTTAGCATTACCAGCTGACGGGTAAAAGCGAGACGGCATGTAAGTACGTGTACAGCAGGCGAAAGCTGACAAGGTGAGGCGGCCACTTTGGTCTAGTCTCCCCCTGTTTTTTCCAGGCACCAACGTAATGTCCTGTATTTGAAAGGAATGTCGTGTGCCCAATCCGCGCTGCCGGTCAATCCGTCTTTGCCTATGGGTATACTACGCCATTACAGCACTAGTACTATTCGTGCCGCCCCCATTCCCAGGGCGACACCAAGCCGCCGGACCAAGCAACCGAGACGTCGAAATCCAACGTCATCCGGTGCCCAGAAAAACGTCTGACGGGCCAGGTCTCTGCGCTCTCAACATCTCCCACTGTCGTGCCGCAGTCTCCTCCCTATTAATTATACGGATGGCATTTTAGATGAGTCTCGCTATACCATAGAGCTGTGAAAGATGATTCCGTCGCTCGTTTATCTGTTGCCGCTGTATCCGCTGGCCGCGCTGGCCGCGCTTGAGGTCGATCTCGACGATAGAGGTGAGCATATAACCCGTTGAGCTATTGCTCTAACGACGTGAAGTCGAGATGCCGTAGCACTCATCTCTGACGCCGTCTGTCGGCTTTCTCTTGCAGAGTCGATCAAGCGAGCCGCTGCGCAGGTAGCAGAGGACTTGCTGAAATACTACCATGGACACGACCCGGGTCACACCGTGGGTATTCTGCCTGGTCCGCCGCCCGACGGTGACTACTACTGGTTCGCATCCCGATCTTGGCCGTGGTCTATCCGGGGAAATCCTATTGCTAACCAAGCGTTCAGGTGGGAGGCCGGAGCCATGTGGGGTACGCTACTAGACTACTGGCACTGGACAGGCGATGATACGTACAACAATCTCTCGTATGATTCTCTGCTGTGGCAGGCCGGCCCCAACAAAGACTACGCCGATAAGAACTGGAGTTTCTCGCTCGGAAACGATGATCAGGCGTTCTGGGGCATGTCGGCTCTGATTGCGGCCGAGTACAAGTTCCGGGATCCCCCACCAGGCCAGGCCCAGTGGCTTGGTCTAGCCCAAGCCGTGTGGACTGAGCAGACCGCCGACAACCTGCGTGACGGAGGCTGCGGTTTCGGTTTGCGGTGGCAGGCTGTGTCCCTGAATCCGGGATTCAGCTACAAGAACAGTATGTTCCTGACGTCTTTTCGCACCGTTTTTCAGTTCCCAAGGCGGTCTTTACCCGAGCACGTCGATAGGCATCCTATCGTATTTAGACTGACAAAGGATATTTACAGCGATTGCCAACGGTTGTTTCTTTAATATGGGTGCGCGCCTCGCGCGGTACACGGGGAATGACACTTACATGGACTGGACTATTCGGACATGGGACTGGCTTGTTGATGTCAAATATATTGACGACAAGTGGAACGTATACGACGGCGCGGACATTTCCAACAACTGCACGCAGATCGTAAAGCAACAATTCTCATATAATGCCGGCGTTCTTCTTCAGGGGGCGGCATATCTATGGAATTATGTGAGTCCTATCATCATACATGAACCCCTTCACGAAGCAATGCGTAACCTCAAATCGCCCTATCGCTTCCCCCTTCTCTCCTTGTTTCCCGTCGAGTTGCGAAAACTAATACGTTACTTGAAGACATCCGACCAGATATGGTTAGATCGGATAAACGGTCTCCTAGACGGCATCGAGCGCGTCTTCTTCATCAAAGGCGTCGCTTACGAACCTGCCTGCGAGGGAGGCGTTTGCACAACCGATATGCTGACCTACAAGGGCTTCCTCCACCGCTGGATGGGATATACTGCAAAACTGGCACCCAGCACAGCCGGAAGGATCATGCCTTTGCTCAGGAGCTCAACCAAGGCCGCCGTTGCCCAATGCACGGGCGGCGATAACGGCAGGCAGTGTGGCTTTCACTGGACCAGCGGCAAGTTCGACAACCTCCTCGGGTAAGTAATTCTTGGAACCATTTTCTTCTTAATCTAGCAACTTTTAGAGCACAAGCTTTCCTTTTTGGGCCAAGGCGGTGCCCAGGAGCTTCTGAACCCCTCACAAATCACGCCCAAAATGGCGGTCACTAACTCCAAGTTTCTAGGGTGGGCCAGCAGATGAACGTACTCGGGGCCCTCTCGTCATTGCTGGTCTTGGATGCTCCCGAGGCCGTGACCAACACGACCGGCGGTACTAGTATAGGCGACCCGCATGCTGGGGGCAGTAGAACGACTTACGATGAATTGGGCCCTATCACAACAGGTGATAGGGCGGGTGCTGGCATCTTGACCGTTGTTGCCATCACCTTAGCATCTGTGTCCCTCTGGTGGATGATCAAGTAACGGGAAGTGTAGGCATGGAGGCGAGCGGGAAACCTAAAGGATCATTCAGTGGTGTATATCATATCTTGGATGCTTGTGGTTTTGTACTCTGTTCTCAGCGCATCCGGTATATTTTTGCGACGCCCCGTGTCTTGTATAGTTATTATTCAGATTCTCCTGCGCATTTGCGTTTCAGGCAGGTTCATGTAGCATTCTTTGGCGATGGAAAAGCGTTCTAATTGTCATATTTTAAACCGACGCTCGCTTCTACAACTCTATACACACATGGTGTACCGCTCCTCATCGACCAACTGGCCAGCATCCAATCGTTACAAAGTCCCCATGGACATTATCTTGATCAACTTTGTCATCCACGTATCCAACAATCTTAGTGAATTAGAAACTAATATTGGATCTAGTGTGAGTATCGAGAAATCCCCGATGTTTCAAATATGTTACCGTACTTTACCCGCACATACTTTTCACAACCCTCATCTTACAGCATGGCGACACCCACGGCGAGTCCAGCCATTACACCGAACGCACCCTTGACAGCCGCAGTAGGAAGAGCAGCACCATTTGTCGGCGTACTGCTCGTTGATGATCCCACAGAACCACTACCAGCAGCGGAAGAAGGGGTCACATCTGAACTTGAACCCGTCTGCGTCTCCACAGCCGCAGACGAGATGGCTGTTCTAGTAAGTATCGTAGCGGGCGGCGAGGTAATCGAGGCCACCTTCGATGTCGATGTCGATATCGATACCGATGCCGACGCCGAGTCTGATTCTGACGAGGAAGACTCCTCAGACGCAGAAGATTCCGTAGCCGGGGTCTCGGCAGGAGAAGAGGAAGTGGGCGTTGCGGTGGCGCCGAACCCAGGTAAGTAGCTGGGCGAGTACGACGACGTCCCCTCGTAGCCGGCGCAGCCCGGGACCGTCGTCTTGGGCGGCGCGCGCCCGCCGCCGCAGTCGAGAAACTCGCAGATCTCACCCGTGCCGGGTACGTACCAGATCAAGCTAGCGCCTCCATACGCTACGGTCTCTGAAGATACGCAGCCTGCGATATCCGTCTTGGCCGCAGCGTGCCCTGCAAGAAGGGCCGCTGTTGCGAGAGCAGCCAAAGTGCCAATGAACATCGTATGTATGTAGAAGACCTAACCACGTGGATAGGTACCGTGGAGGCGTTGGTAGTTCGTGCGGGTAAGTACCGTGACGTAGGTACTATAGTTAACGAAGGATTCGAGATGGTGGTGCCAAGAATTGTCAATGCAGATGTCGTGCTTCGCCGTCCGAGGAGCACAGAGTTTATTACCGGAATGAGTGTGGTTTTAACGACGAGTGGACTGTCGCGTCTTGCCGAGTTACTCGTAGTGGTGGCGGCAAACGAATTAACAAGGAAAAGCAAAGAAAAAGGGGCTACCGAAATTACAAAGGCGTCTCGTTTCGGCTCGGAACCTCGCTAGTGCCAAGACTTTGCAACGGCGGTGGTCTAGCTGGGGCCTGGACTGAGTGCACGGATTACCTGTTGTTTTAGCGATATTCATCGTCAGCATTTCTCCGTTTCGTGAAAGCCGGGACGCCGTCGACCAATTATTTATCCCTCTGTATCATGTCTTCAGATACCCCTGCATACTACCCTGAAGGCTGGGACCGTGAACGTCTGCTCAATGTCGGCGTCACCGATGAGTTCGATGGCTTAACCGAAGACCAATGGGCCGCGTTTCGCGAGGGTTTGAGAGCTGACAAAGGAGAGCAAGGATTTGAGGAATTCTTCGATGAAATGCGGAAGCGGGGAAAGATAGCAAAAGGTAGAGAATGACCCGTTCTATGAATCCTGGGTTACTCTATTCAAATTCTGCGAATGTCAACCCGTCGGGTAGGAGATTTTAACTTAATAAATGTCTTCCACAGGCATCAAGGACCCCGTATCCGAGCCCCCGTTCATGGAGCTCATGCGCCTCCGAGAGCAGCGTGTCGGGTCGAGCGCCCAGTGGGATCCGTGGGGCTTTGTGGCATTCAAGAGTCCTAAGATTCATGACCAGGCACGGTGGCAGGCATGTCGCGAACGCTTCGACAAGATCCTGCATGATTACGCGAACCAGTATTGGGATTACCCGGGCATCGACGAGTGTCTCTCGCGAATGAGATTTCGGTGGATTGAAAACGCAGGTGACGCAGAAGGGAGCATCAAGTCTATCGCGGAGTACGTAAACCGGCGAAGGGGTGTCGGTCGGCTTCCTACATACAGTCGTCTAATCATAACGCGGCAGAGCTCGCATTGCCCTTGACTTGCCGCCTGGTCTTGACCACAGCCTGTCACTGTACATCACACCGGCCTCCCTCAACTCGATCCTCAACTCGCCGCTCCCATCTTCCGCCAGGCGGAAATGGAGAAAGGACATCCCGTTCGTTGTCGCTGTCTCTGCGCAAGCTGCCGAGGACCCTAATATCGCAGGTGTTGAAGACGCCGCCGGGGCTGGCTGGTGCGGCTACTTCAATGTAGCTGTTGAGTCGCTGCTTGACTCTTTTTTTTCTACGATTGCGAATGATTCGAGATCACCCTTCGAGCTTGGTGGTCATGTCTTTGGAGATGATATCTATTGCGACCATACAAGATGGGGCATACATAAAGCCGGTGTGGGATACTGGGACAGGAGAGGCCAATAGGGTAACCCTAGAGGCGAATTTCTTTTAATCGTCATGTAAGTTATTTCATGGACCCAAGTAACGGCGCCGCCAGCAAGTCCTATAACACAACGCCGTTAGTTTAGCCATAGCACGAACTCAACTATAAACCTCGAACACGACAAGGTGTCGAGGTTGACTAACCCGTTAAACCCAGACAAAATCTCACCATGGCCAAGAAAACTCATACTACGTTCTCATCTTCCAGAATGTGGACGCTGTGCCAGAATCACTTGAAACCTGCATTTAGCTTCATCGTCGCTCATTCGTGGACTCTGCCATTAGTCAGCATAGTCTTCGTAGACGATGTCCTACAGCCGACGCTTTAAATTTTGCTATTGGATGCCTAGGTCCGCAAGTCTTAGTGTTTGAGCTAAGCGGTGATACTACCTGTGAAAGCTCGGGCGTATAGTTTGAAGAGGGTATATGTCAGCCCTCTACCAGATTATTTCAGGCGGTATTACTCCCATCCTTACAAGTAAGCAACAGACCAATGATTCAGCCCTCGTCGAGCCTTAACCTCTCCTCTAGACCTTCCGACCGTATCTACCCAATCGCATATATCGACTTGAATATCAAATGCCGATTCATCTTCGTACGGCCATATGTGGTGTATGCATCCCGAGAAGCGGCCTTGGGAGGTATACTAATGCATGCCATCGTATGTCTTCTGCATAATCGCCCCAAGCTTGTCCCCTAATATTTGTAAAAAGAGCCGTGGTGATAACCGCACGCTAGATTTTGGAGGTGATCTAGTTACTATGAGTTTATAGAAATTCTACATTATAAAATGGAATGGGGCAGAAAGAAGTTCAAAACATGTACTTCTAGCCGTGCTACGTAATATTTAAAGCCATTTAGGTAATAGCAATGTCCGCTAACTAGTGTCTCACATCGGAATGGTACCCTACCTAACATGACGTTTCCTATGCACCCAAGTGGGCATCCATCGGCAGCTTAAGCACCGTGGACAGATTCCAAAGATATCAAAACCTCTTCATACAATTGTTAACAACATCAGCTAAGCATCATGGCTTCGAAGAAAGTATTAATCATCGGCCCTGGGTATATCGGCTGGAATATCCGTAAGTATAAATGACATCGCCATTGGTGCAGCCGGGATTGCTCCCAATTCGCATCGTCGTATTGAAGCGCTTACTCGATCATGCCATAGTCGACCTACTAGTCCAAGAGGACTACGCTGTCACGGGCTACGCGAGACGGAAAGAGCATGGCGAATAGATCAAAGCTTCAGGCGCATCTGAGGTGGTATATGGAGAATTGAATAATAGAGCCCTGGTCACGAGGTTCACAGTAGCTCACGACATAGTCTTCCACACAGCGACTGCGGATGATCTTCCCAGCGCTGAGGCCATATTAGACGGTATCCAGGAGCGGGCTGACAGCGGTCTCGGCACCATCTACATACACACGTCAGGTACAGCAATGACATCGGACGACGGCCGTGGAGCCTTTAAATCGAATAAGGTGTATCACGATGATGTGACTACCGAGATCGATTCATTGTCCGATGATGCGCCCCATCGCCAGGTCGACATCCCAATCGTCAAGGCGCAGAAACGACTGGGCGCAAAGGCCAAGATCGCTATCATGGTTCCGCCAACGATTTACGGCGTCAACCCCAAACATGGCAGGCTATCGATGCAAATTCCGACTCTCGCACGATATGCACTCAAGCGCGGCTTCTCGGGCTACGTAGGCGAGGGGCTCTCGGTTCACAACAACATCCACGTTCTTGATATTGCGAGAGCGTATGTAGTGTTGATGCACCATATGGAGACGACGCCTCCCGACGATAACCTTTACTACTTCTGCGAGGACACGGGGGACAACGAGCCAAGCTGGAAGGAAATCGCCACTGTTATCGGAGACAGATCGGACACCGCGCCCCATCCCCGAGGACACGTACGGCGACGTGTGCGGATCGGAGACCGACGCGGGCGTAGGAATGAATAGCCGCACTCGCGCTGTGAGACTCCGGGCACTTGAGTGGAAGCCTGTCGAGAAAAATTGGCAGGCGAGTTTCGCCGAGGGCGAGCTGCCGTGCATTCTGAAGGAAGGCAGGCAAATTCGTGGGCAATCCGGTACTGCTTTTTCCGGCGTTGCTGAGTGGAAAATTGGGGTACATTCTGGCGATACTGAAGTTACATTACGGGGTGCTCGATTGTCTTGTGACTGCCTCTTCCTAGACTAAGAGCTTCGTAGAAGGCTTAAAGAAATTGAGTTAAAGATTTTAATCTACCGTGTGTCTCCCTGGGTAATTGGTAGTCACGAAAGCATGATGAGACCTCAATATGGTCCCTTAACAATAGACGGTTTCAACGAGATTCGTAGTAACTTGTGTCATGGACTACACCATCAGTTCATTACCATATATCTACGGGATTACAAGTTAAGTCAATCCATATTACCTCTCAGAGTGATTTGCACTCCTTGGGCCTCAAGTCATTTCTTTCCGCTGCGACCCTTCGCCGCATCCTTGAGTGCCTGGATATCTGCCTTCCACTGTTTGACATCAGGACGCAGAACCCGACGGTCATATGTCAACAAACCGTTGACCTCGCCCTCCACATCGGTGGTTTGGCTACAGCACCAACATTAGCATGATCCACTCTTGAAGGTGGATAAAAAGGCTACTTACGTCCAGATAGCAGCTGAGCACGCCCAAAACTCGACCTGGTCCCTTAGCTCGGACAGAAGAACATGACCACGGTAGTTCCAGGCATCGATATTCTCGTCGATCTCGTATGTCTGGTTAATCGTGTTGACCGCCGCCTGGACCTTCCACAGATGTTCCGCGGAGACGTTATGACCGATACCACCAAACTCGCCTTGGATGGCGATACGTTTATTATCATAAGGGGTGGAGGCAAGGGAGTAGAATGGTGTTCCGCACTGTGGGTTCGCGTAGTGATGATTGTCATGCCAATCTCCATAACCGTGATCATGCCAGCCGGAAGTAGAGTCGACTAGTCTAGTCGGATCGAGCTCCTTGATGCGTGCCGTCAAATGTTCTTCGGGAAAGTACGTATCCCTGAGCTGTCCCCATCCTTCGTTATAGATTATCTACGCTACCATTAGTTCGAGTTCCCAGTGCTTAGACTGATGGGGAGACATACCCAGGTGTATATGCTGGGATAGTTCCTGTGCTGTTCAATGAGAATATCAAGCTGACGTTCCCATTCCTTCTGCTGTTCGGCGTTGGGCAGTCGGCTGACTGGCATAGATGGCATGTCTTGAATCAACAGTATGCCGAGCTCATCGCAGGCACGATAAAACAGGTCGTTCTCAACCTTGATATGTTTTCGAAGCATGTTGAAGCCGAGATCCTTTAATTGCTTGATGTCAAAAACCATGGCTTCGTAGTTTGGTGGGACGTGAATTCCGTCTGGCCAGAATCCCTGATCTAAGGTGCCGAACTGAAAGAAGAATTCGCCGTTGATCAATGGGCGCTTAATGCCGTCTATCTCTCCAGTAGAAATAGTTCGGAATCCGGTGTATGAAGTAACCTTGTCATCTCCAACTGTGACGGTGAGGTTGTAGCTGGGCCCAGGTCAGCAGGTAGGTAGGTACCGCGAGGGTAGGAAGAGAATACGTACAGCGTAGGGCTATCTGGCGACCACAAGTCTGGCGAGTGCACTTTGAAAGAAAAGGCTTCGTTGGCATTGCCCTTACCAGTAGCAACTTTCTTTCCACTGTCGTCGGTGACGGTGACCTGGACAGGATCTTTAGAACTTTTACTGGTGGTGACAGTTACGTCGACTTGTTAAGATTATCCATTAGTAGGGAACCAATGATATTAATGGTCCTCGATCAACTTACCAGAACCATCCATGCCGGCGGCAATATCAAGTTGAGTAATATGCTCTGCAGGCACAGACTCTAGCCACACCTACACTGAAATTAGACCCAGCTTTGAGAACGGCAACCCCGCCAATTCCGGTGTATGAAGTGTCCAGACGCGAACGGGGGTGTCCCTAAAGACCACTTACACTTTGCCAGATTCCCGAGCAGGGAGTGTAGAATATGTGAGAAGGATTCAAAGTTTGTTTTCCAATAGGAATGTTGTATCCTAGGCATCAGAGTCAGCATGATTACAACTCGAGCGATATTTAGGTACGGAATACTAACCATTAGCATCAGTGGGGTCAAAGACATCCACACGCAATGTGTTGGTTCCATCCTTGATGAGGTCGGTGATATCGAATGAGAACCTCCAGTATCCACCAGTATTGTTTCCTGCAATCTTGTCGTTGATATAGACAGTGGCTTGGTAGTCGACAGCCTCGAAGTTGATGAGGATCTTTTGGTTCTTGCTCTTCAAGTTTTTGGATACTTGGAATTCACGAGCAAACCACGAGGTCTGGGCATTCTGCATTACACCTGAGAGAGCACTCTGTTGAGATAGACAGCGTGTCAGTGGTCGTAGTACAGTACACAGCATAGAACCGGGGCAATACGTAAGCAGAAATCTAACCTCAATGCACGAAGGTACAAGAACATCAGTACCCTTAGGGGAACCAGCTTCAGATGTACCCTCACCCCATTGCCATATACCGTTCAGGCTTTGCCAACGAGACCGCTGAAGCTGGGGCCGGGGGTACTCCGGCCAGGGGTTAGTTCCGACCTTGTAAGTCCAATCCGTATCCAAAGGGGGCGTCTTTGTTACATAGTTAGCGCTGGGGTGTACGCCTCTAGGGGTTGTGAGAATGCTGACCTTGACTTCATACCCCAAGGCGGACGAGCCGAGGGATAGCAATCCCAATAAACTGGCCCTCATTTTGGCTTTTATAGAGGCCAAAGGCTGTGCCAACTGATATGGGATGGGCTATTACCACGTCGAGCAACACAACTCAGACCATTCACCTTCGGAATTGACGCTCTGGAAGCAGATAGACAATTGTCTCACATAGATGTGGTTCCCTTGGGGGTTACCTGTGGCTACTTATATAGACAGCGGAATGGAGAGCAAGTTTCTTCATTCCTAGAGTTACGCATCTATAGCCACTCCACATCCCATGCTGAATGCCTCCTCTCACCTTCCTCTTCTTGACAATATATGGACCTGTTCAACCGCGGAGCCCTAAACATCACATCGTGGCGCTTGGCAGGGTGGTCTAGTGATGGGAATGCACCGTAAGAGAGTATGACGCATTACTGTAGAGACCCTGTTGCAAACTACTGGGATGTAGTAGGTACAACATGCCTGCCATAGGACATAGGCGGGGCTATTGACCTTGAGTGGACTTGAACGCACCATCCCGGGGATGTAGAGCCAAGCCAGCACCGTACTGGGGCAGGAGGAGATGGATCATTTGATGTTATGTACGGCATCGTGGATTTTGGACCGAGATGACTGTTTGCCTGGACCACAAGCTGCGGTCAGCAGAACAGCAAAAGCGGACGAGGGGGGTTGTCGGAACCAAGCAGCCATTCCACCACTCTCTACCGAGTCGAAGTCGCCTGAGGTTGGAACCTTGGCTAAGCTGTATATACTTACATGAGATCTGCGGTTCTGGTAGCTCGGATGAAATCAGAGTTAGGTAGTCGGCAGAATGACTCGGTCACCATATAATCACTTGAAGTCAACTGCTCCAATCCAGTGGCAGGGTATAGAGCTCATCGGCTTTTCGTACGAGGTGCTGAGGTGAGACAGCCCTTCGATAGGATTACCGACATAGCGTCATGAGATTGTTCCTGACCCATATTCTTGGGTCTGATCGTAGTCAGGGTAAACATTGGCCATTGCCCCTCAAAAACATGAAGGCACCATGAGCGGGGAAAAGGACCGAATTCGATCCTGATCGCCTTCCCCGTTGCCCGGATGAACAAAGCGTGCACTATGTAAGGTGCAGCAGCAACATCCCAACCTAAGTAGAGATCTCGGCTTCGAGACGGACATGTACCGAGTGGGGCGTGTGATCCGCAAGCCATGCATGAGGCAAGTCGCCCAAGAGGCTCATGTGGGCTGTCCCGGTCACGCTTAGAAAAAAGGTAAGCTCGGGATGGTTTCACCCGCATGTGCATGTACTTAGTGTAGGCAACACGCCCCTGGCCCCATCCCTAATCCGCACTTTGCTCATCCGTGTATTCGCGGGGTCTCGGCCGCAAAGCCAAGAGCCGAGCACGAGAAACAATCCGATATCAGTTCCCAGGCGGGACTCGGGGGTTCCGATACGAGACGAGCGAGAAGAATCATCTGGCTACGGTCGATCCATCCGGGGTCCCGGGAAAGCGGTCGCTTATGTCACACGCACAAGTTTGTTTGCTTGAACTGGCACGTTCCGGCTCATGAAGAGATGACGAGATGGGGTTGCGGAGACAAGCGAACACCATTGGATGACACTATGCTGGAAACAGGCTCATGATGTGCCGATCACAAGGTCCACCGACTGTAACGCGGGGCCCCGGCCTCGGGGCGTTGGCACTACACTGCTTTCTCTCACCTTGGCTGCAGCCATCCGATACGACCCGCCGCCTGCATCGCTGCACATGAGGCCACCGATAACTGTTAGGCGCTTTGACGAGAAGTAGAACTGGAAGCGTCGAAAGCAAAGGAAAGCTGCTGAGACCAGGTCGGAAACCCCCTAACTTCTTGCCTAGAGAGATCGGTAAAGAACTCACGCTCCGAGCTCTTCCCCAGTACGATCCTTAACCTGGAGAGGGGCAGCCAAGTGAATCCGGTTGGCCAATTTCCAAACTAATAGCAACGGAGTCATCCCAGCAAGTACCCTCCTATCAGAATATAGTTGGAATTATAGTCACTGACCCCCACCCACGTTCTTTGCTGGTGAGAAACCAGATGCCAGATGACGAAGTTGAAAGTCGCAATATTGCCACAGAGTAATTTCCGTGTCGCCAGGTCGGGACTTCTCTCCGCACCCGACTTCAATGCCGAGGAGGTTCTAGGGACAATAAGGTAGGTGGGTTCATCCTTGGCGGCTTCAGAGCCGGCATCAAAAGGCCTTAGCCAATGGCATCGTCGGCGACACAGCATACGCGCTTGGCAGCATCATCACGGCATCTCGTCAGGCCCATTGACCTCTTGAACAACCTACCTCATTCCTCTTTCGACCAAGGCTGCTGAAGTAAGTACCGCGCCAACTGCTGCTATGTAGGAACATGCCTTATTCAGGGCTAGCATCACGGCGAGTTCATGTCCTGCCCATAACGGTAGTCCGGTTGTTCCGCCTAGGTTGATTAGGCACCTATCATTAGCATCGAACTATGGAACAAGGAGCTATTAAGATCGTACAGTATTACTTCAGCGCGGAGATCTGTAATAACTGCGCATTTCAGGGCCTATCCTGACTTACATAGCACTAGTGTCTAGTGTCAAGCTCAACTTTATACGAGGATGTGTTGTTGGGATATCTCCAGGGTGTTGGCTATGCGTTTGGGCAAGCTGGGGGGGGGGGGGGGGTAGAAAACGTTAGGGAAGCAATGATGATACAATGTAGTTGCATAAAGGTTAAAAGAACCTGAAGATTACTTTATGATTCGAACAGTTGGCCGAAGCTGAATGACAGAATTTCCCCAATAATACTTTTCCCATGGGAAGACTAATTGTATTATCCCCCCGAACCTCATCAGTGACAGTCTACCTAACTTAAGTATTGCGTTGAGTTAAGTGACTGGCACCAACTTGACGTCTCATTTGCAGTTTGACAGCCCCTTGAGTTAAAGAGCTTTGATTCGCTCGTCATTTCCGTCTGCCCCCATTTAGTAGCAGTTACGTACTAGGATATGTACAATGTTTTTCTCTATTTCCCCTAAATCATGAAAATGTGTCAGATATAGCTAACATGATAGTTTGCGTAGACCATATATGATGCATAAGCGCCTACGTCTCGGTCAAACTACTCAGCAAAGAAATGTTGAAATATTCGTTGGTTTCCTGGGTCTGGGGTGGTAGAACCACTGGAAAAGGTCTCGGACACGGATGAATTGCTTGTTCTACGATGAAGCAAACCCAGCACTAGCCAGCTGGTCACCGAAGCGGCGCCGGGAAGACTTGGAGAAAGGGGAGAGAATGCAATATTTTATTCTAGTTACTGACCAGTCTAGAACCGTCCTCGACAGCTTCACACCCCAGCCAGGTCCCTCATCCGCACGTGGCTATCGCCCATACATGCAGCGGTAGCATCTAGGGCTTAGTCCAGTGATCATCCTCTTCCGATCTTGGTTTCACCACTCCCCCTGTCCCGATGGCACCCCTTTCCGATGAAAGACATGCAGGATACCCGTAGGTGGAAAGCCCACGGGTTACCCCATTCTTTCTGCAAGCAGGTCTCTATATCCCCACCCGTTGAACATCGGGACCCAAAGTCTGTGGCTTTTCCGGTGCCATTGGGCCGTTCGAGACTGCCTATGACTCTGAAACGCTCAGAGAACCGCGTTTTGTTATAGAAAGGATCGGGCATCACGCGAGCGAAAAGGAAAAGCGAGAAGAATTTGGTTACATTTGATAGCGTCGGCGGTAAAGTAGATTTCATCTCGGGTGCGGCGAAGCCTATTGAAGAAAGGGGCGTAAAGGGGTATTATCGAGTCTTAACTCGCTACCTCTCTAGTATTGCTATAACGGAGTCTCCTCTCTATCGCTCTGCCTGGGTCTGAGCACTCGCTAGGCTATATGTACGTGCCCATTGATCATTCGAAAACCCCAAACCGTCACTTTTGTTGTTAGGCCGCTCACGCCCGGTCCTGGTAGTGGAGTCACCCTGGGGTGATTATCTGCAGGTGAGAAGCTTTTGCCGCGTGGTGGAGATAGTGAATATGAAGGAGATACACAATGTATCTACGCGGGCGCTTGAGTACATAGACTTTACATTCGCGCCTTATTATCACCGGTGTGTTTGCTGGAAAAAAGTAGAATGCTCTTTCATATAGTGCGCAAATGGTTTGCAACAACTGTGCTATCGCTGTTCCACGCTGCTATATAACGCACACCAGATAATACACTAGGCGTGGATAAATCCTGTGATAGCTCTCTAGGCTGTCGACCGATGGTTCCCAACCGTATCCCAGTTGGCAGCAAGTAGATGGGTATCTCGTATCACCAAAGCAGTCAAACGGGATGATTGTACAGTGAACTGACTTGTAGCCCATAGATGATGTAGTACATTCAGTCACGCAACCAGCACACATTAGACAACTCATTCAACTTACCCTACAAAACCGAGACAAATGACTCTATCTTGGCACGTATGTCGTATCGTAACTGGAAGCCCGGCCTCCACGGTTTCTAGGCGGACAACCAATGGCCAATATACAATTCCCATCTTTTGTGATAATATATCGGGTTGCACTGCCTGTTCCAGGCCCATGCTGACTTCGCAAGCATGAACTTGCGCAGCAGGGCTGAACAGCGAAGTCCACAAGTGCAGTTCATGTTTGAAGGATGCTCGTGATGTGGCACTCAATGGTGTCCGACTCGGGTATCTTATGGAGACCGACTCCTTTGAGCACACTACTGCTGTGTTGAAGACTAGGAAAGGATCCTGGCTGCCTAACCAGACTGCCCTCCCGTGCTTCCTGTGCTGGCTGGTCTCGGGGGAGGAGTAAGTATTGAGCCGTCCCGACCCCTCTCCATAGCAACGCCCCCAAGCACACCGGATAGAGAGTGCGGCTCGCCAGCCTCTCCTTCGGAATCTTCGCTCTGCTGACTGCTGGCGCTACCCATGCCAGCAAGGGCTTGTTCGGCGACCTCGCGCTCAACCTTCTGGCGCTCTTTCTCGACGGGATCGACGAGATCGTCATCGTCACTCCAAAAGCCCTCCTCGTTCTCGTCGATCTCGGGCATGGCCATGCGCTTCCAGAAGCGGAGTTCCTGCTTTGTGGCTTTGTCGCACACGCGCTTATCCCACCGTGCCTCGTCCTCGTCGAACTTCTTGCGAAAGTCGCGCAACAGATTGTTCGCGCGGCTCGCATGCTCTTGCACCTCCCAGATCTGTTCCCGCAGCCGGCAGTTCTCGGCGCGTGCCTCGGCAAGCTGGGACCGGTAGGAACGATGCCAGGCGGCGACATCGGCGACGTGCTTTTGCTTGTAGGCGTGGAACTGGTTGATGACGCCCTCGAAGACCTTGGCGTAGGTGGCGAGCAGAGTGAAGTTGGCATCCCGCGACTGCTTTGCGCGGTCGAAGGACTCGGTTAGGATGGACAGCATGGCTTCGAGGTTGGGTTCCTGGGCTATAGGCACGGCATGCCGAGTCAGCCTCCCGTTCTCAGCCGCCTCTCTGCTGTCGGCAGGGAAGAGAATAGAAAGTGTACGCACCAAACAACTCGTCGGTCGCCTCGCCCAAAAGCTCGTCGTTGCCCAGTCCCCGCTCGCGCGCTCGATTCCTCACCCGTCCCAGCCCGGACACGATCTCTTCGGTGACGCGTCGGTTGTCGGCCAGCTGGCGCGACAGCTCGTCAACCATGCCATATATAATGTTGAGCTCGGCCTGGTGCCCAGCAGGCGTAGGTCCAATGGCCATTGCACCTGCGGCGGCGGCGGCAGCGGCAGCGGCAGCAGCAGCGCCCCCACTATTGCCCTGCATGGTTGCCGGTCCTCCGCTCCCGGTCGTGTGTGCGTCGGGTTGCAGTGCGGCGAATGCGTATCGGGGGTTGGCGTGTTGGCAGAGCCGTGTTGTCGATGCTGGCGATGCCTGCAGGCTGTATCTTGGTGTTGTTGCTGTACTTGTACGCTGGTTGCAGCTGCCCGCCATTTCCAAGTAGTCGGGTCCACTCTAACCTTCCTGCCTGCCTAATCGCATGGCCGGGGCGGTTCGATCCTTTTAGCGGGGGTTACCCTCAGTTGATCTGATTGCTCGAGGGCATTGGCTCCGGGCTGCATGTGGGCAGGTGTGCCTTACAGCCAATAAGTATCTATCTGCATGTACCTAAAGCTTTCCATTTTAGAGACGCCCCCGGCACAGGTATCTATCTATACGGTCTTTTCACCAATCATGCCAAAACCCATGTGATGACTGTGGATTGATTCCAGGCCGGTAAAATCCCGAATATCGTCCAACACCCCGAATCCGGGACGATCAGTAGTTCCCAGGTACACGCGGTTATGCCGTTACTACAAGAAGAACGTCGAACGACGGCTTCAATACCGCTCCTTGTCCCACGCGCCGGATCGGTCGTTAATACCCGGTTTGTAACTTTAGCTGTCTTCCGCTTCGCAATTATAGTTGGCATCCCTTCCCGTCCTCCACGCTTCCATCGTCTAGTCTTAGATCGGAGAATGTTTGATTTCTACCTTGTACGTGATATCGGCAGTGCTGTCCCGAAACTATGTATGCTTCTTGCAGAGCACGGTTGCTATATGACGACATATTAAACCATAAGCAGGTGGTATCTCATCTGCTAGTCTTAAGCGCAAGCCGACCGACCCCTCCGCTTCTTGGTCTTCAAGATATGCAATAGGGTGCCCTAAATATGACAACGTTGGCAGGATCTTGTCATCTGTGTCGGTGTAGCCGGCGTCGATTTGTGCTTCGAGCTGTGCAAAAATGGCATGATGTTTATGCCCGCCTTCGCGAATCACGACCTCGACACCGAAGATCTAAACAATTCAGAGGATCCTGCAGCATTCCAAGGCGGTAAAAATACCCTCCTCCCCCTGAAGGCTATCCGGTTCTACGGCAATCGGTAGGACCGTAGAAACCTCTAGTCTTGAGGTTCCCTTTACAGGTTCGCGTACGCCGTTCTTGAGGCCAATTCAGATTGGGAAGAAGTAATTCCACGAGCACGAATCCCGTGCCTCGACAATTGCCAGAGACACGTCCTTTGTCTATTTAGATATCCTTTCTTCTTGGACTATTGCTATATACAGCTTGGGTATCCAGATAACCTTCGAGTCACGGCCGTCCAGGTGTTGTGGCCCAGACCAGCGGCTGTCGCTTGCCCCAGCGACCAGTCTTGGATTACTAGCAAAGCCATAGTAATACCTAGTCGTCTCTTTCTCATCTAGTTTGTGAGGTACTGATTGTGACGCCATATCGATGTTTGATATCTTGCTAAGGCTTTTCGTAGGACCTGTTCCACGATTTCCTTTTGGCTCGCTTTGTTCTCCTTGGTTAATCTCGAAATAAACTCATAATAATCACAATTATTCTTAAGTGTTGTAGCCGGGGGCCATTTCTTTTGCCAGCTAGCTTATTATTCAGCTAGGTAGGCGGCCAGCACTTCGCAATGGCCTCGTTGAGAGTTCCGCTTAGCATCCGACACCCATACCGGAGCGGGACTGTGGTTATTATACGCCGTATGGAGTTTGCGGAAATAATCTTGGTGGGAATGTTGAGGTTATTGTATAGAGAGGGTAGGTATAGTGCGTGGGCACCTTGTTAGGTAGACGTGAGAGATATAGTATTTGGCTGGCTACTGCACGGCTACTGCACTCCCTACGGTCTTTTCTACATCTCTTCGGCCGAGGAGGGGGGTCCGTTCAAAAGTAAAAACGAAGGCGACATATTGGCTTGGGGGAATGCATTCTGCTGCCCAAGCCATCACTGTCAGTTTCTGTGACTTTCTCTCGAACATCCGTTTTAGACAAAGCGGTATATATCCGCACCGGCCCTCGGGCACCCGGCTGATTCATGCGGACTATGTACTCAGTGCTCGGAAATGTTCGTCTCTTGCCAACATTTGCGTTTTCAAACTAGAACACAGCGGGGTCAAGTAGTCCAGGCACGACCGGACGACCGGGCTCATGTCCAGTTGTCCCGGACTTCGAGGGGCAAACGGTGTGTTCCTTCTAGGTACTTGATAACTAGCTATCAGCAGTCGCACGAAAATAGGTTCTATGTAGGTCTTTTAGAATTATTGATAAAGCTGAAACCCCCATTCACAAATAAACCGTATACTATTGGGGTCATCCCTGCATATGAAGAGCAGAAAGAGGATCTTACCATGCTCATCGCAAGACATCCCAACACAAAGCTGGTCATTTAGATAAGGTGAGCTGCTCCAAGAAGGATTTCCTGGTAGGCCGTATACGAAGAAGCCATCATAACTGTATCTGTCAAGTGCCCAACATGCAATGTGAAAGGGAAACAACTGACTTCGCACAGATTGGCTATAGGTTGGGCATACATGTACTTATGTACTCCGGATCAAAGTTATAATCAGGCAACGTGTTCGTCTACGCACCTGGAAGATGGGCACACCCGAGAGCCAGCCACAGCTAAACTCTCTACCAGGTAAATCCGAAAATAGCTGCGTTACCTATAAACATACTTCGGTCCTCCACGCCAGTTTAGACTTTACTACAGCTAGAGCCTATTACTCTAACATGCCGGGAGAGATATCAGACGACCCAATGCCGTACACCCTAAAATCGCCATAGTCCCGATCCACTAGGATATGTTTGGCCGAGCAAGTTCGGCAGATCCCTTTCATAGTGTAAGTTTCTACGCCTGTGAAATAGTCTGCCCATCTACGGCAGCTTGAGGACCCGATGATACCTGCTGATGCTCGCTTGACATCCCGACTGACGCGTCTAATCGCCAGGACCGCAACAACTACGTTCGGCAGACGCTTGGCCGTCCACCATTCTGCGATAGGCCAGGCAGGTGAAGCGTGATACCACGGTCTCAAAACGATTATATGCCTCGTCGGCACATAATGCCAGTCTGGATTGAGTAGCGGTGCTGCCGGTATGCATGTCCTCTGATGGCCTATATGTACTAATTTAACATGTACAATCCGCGAAAGCCACATGCTCAGCAAGTTTGGTAGCTACCAAAGCTTCTTGCAGATACTGCTATTAAACTCCGGAACGAAAGATGACTTCCGGTACTAGACTTGGATCTGAGTTCGATCGTACGGCCTGAAGACCGTAACACACATAGTATGCGTCCTTATCTTCTCAAGGCCGGTCCCAGACTTCTACTAGGCGATAAGTCTTCTAATCCATCCAAAATCGTCGCATGTACTGGAGCCTCTCTCGACAGCCTCTGCCGCTTAGTAACAACAACACAATGAGCTATGGTCGCCACTATCTCCCGGTTAAGAGGGCATAGAGAAAGCAGATCCAACCCATTTTATTTTGGTCCTCGCATATAGGAATTCTCAATCCAACGCCGACTTTGGGACTTGATAGAGTCCCCCATGCCCTTACGATGAAGGCCCCTCATATGAATGCTACAATGTCTGGACGAACTGCATCGACATCCCTCAAAAAGGTCATCACGACGCGCCAATTCATCTTCATGGCGCTCGGGTCTTCTATCGGTGCCGGTTGTAAGTAGTTATAGGAGCTGTTTTCCCCTTGATTTGGTTGATTTCAGGGTATCAAGGGAGCTGCTCGACCCAAAACCACGTCCTGTCCGCGTCTTACCCCTGCGAAATCTTCATAGATCACCGTCAAATTAACAACTGACCCTGAGTGTCATAGTGCTTTTATCGACAGGCCAAGCTCTTGCCGCCGGCGGTCCGGCACCGCTATTTATCGCCTTCGCCGTCGTCGGGTTTGCCGTTTGGATCACCATGTGCAACCTCGGCGAGCTGTCGACCAACTTTCCTGTCCAGGGTTCCTTCTACGAGTATTCGGTGCGATTCATCTCGCCGTCGTGGGGCTTCGCGATGGGGTGGAACTACGTCATCAACTTTATTTTCGTCGTACCATTTGAAATCATGGTGATGGTCATGTGTGCGCGCTTCTGGAGCCCGGACATCTCCGCCGCCTATCTCGTGCCCGTGTTTATCCTTGGGTTGGCCGTCATATATTCGTTTGGGGCGAGATGGTTCGCCGAAGCCGAGAACATCTTCGGGATTTTCAAGATCGTCGTTGTTGCCATCTTCGTCGTGACGGCCATCTGCATTTGCACGAAGACCGTATCGACCGATATGCGCCCTGCTGAACGGCTGGCTTACAATAGCTGGCGTACCGAAGCTTTCAAGAACGGCGCGCCGGGGCTTTTCTTCGCCTTTATGTGCGCCGCCATGGCTTATGGCGGAACTGAAATGATTGGGTTGTCGGCTGCCGAGTGTCGCTCTCCCCGATACGTCATGGGGCTCGCCAGTAGGCTGGTTGCCGGTCGTATAACGCTGTTATACATTTTGCCTGTGCTCATGGTTGGTCTTGTGCTCAAGATTGATCTCGACCCAGCCGCCTCTGACACTGCCACCATGACCACAGAACACTCCTCGCGCGAGACTCTCATAAGCCCCTTCGTGCTAGCCGTCTCACAAGCTAAGATCCCCGTGCTGCCGGACTTCATGAATGCCGTCATTATTGTTGCCGTTTTCTCCATGGCTAACGCGAGCAGTAAGTAATTCCCGGAACCGTTTTCCTTGTCTTACTATAAAGTCTCCTCCGGGCGGCTAAAATAAATTTTAGAAGCTTTCCGCTTTTCAAAAATACTCAAGAACCAAGCTCGTAAGGACTAACTCCAAGTGCTGTAGTATTCGCATCGTCGCGGGCACTGCAAGCTATCTCAGCTCGCGGTATGGGTCCGCCTTTCTGCGCGCTTGTGCGTCGGGATATGCCGTTCGGCGCGCTTGCGGTCGTCTTCACGTTTTCGTTGCTCTCATTCGCCGCGGCCTCGGAACATGGTGAGGAGATTTTTGTATGGCTGCTCTCCCTAGCCTCATGCTCCAATTACTTGACCTGGTCCTCGATATGCGTGGCCCAAGTCCGCTGCAGACTTACACTCAGAAAACAGGGCAAGTCCCTGAGCGACTTGAATGTGTACCGTTCTCCGTTAGGGATCGCGGGCTCCGTTCTTGCTGTCGTCATCTTCGCAATCGGACTTGCGGCCCAGATTGCTGCGGCGGTGAGGAGCCCGCTGCGCTCGCCGCCGCCTGTTGCCGCGAGTTTCACTGGTCTCATCGTCGCCGCTATGTTCTGGGTCGGTTATATGGTTTACAAGCGGGATCGCACGCTCCTTGTCCCCCTCGACCAGATCCAACTCGAACCTAAAGAAGAAATGCTCACCATTGTAGATGGTGTTGAGGTTGAGCATACGGCTGTTTGATGTGAGATGAAGCTGAGTTGAGATGGTATAGTGCCAAGCAGGCGCAGAGTACGTTCGGACTTTTATGCGTCGTCATCTGAGCAAAGCGCAAGTGGTATCTTTGGAAGCTGACACTACTATCGTGTCCGTAGGGGCAAGCGTAGCGTTCCGAACGGTTCCGGCGCATTACTGTAAGTAGTATTCTACAAGGAGCCTTGTTGGTTTTTATATACTATTGGGATGCTTTCCTAATCGCTCTGTTCCGTCTCCGAGACTAACTGGTGTGACATCAAAGATATGTCCTGAGAAACTCCTCTTTTCGGGGTAAATATGTGGCTAGGGAGCGATGACGAACAGGATACGGAACCCGTTATTTGGTTCGTACGAATTCAATCTCTCTAAACACAGATTCGGCATACCACGCCTGTACTCAAATATTTTCTTACTGACGCTGGACTGGATATCATTTGTATAAAATAGGAAGCAACTGACGATAAACTCCCGTTACAGGCCGTATCTCCAGTTCTCTGTATTGCAATCGCAAAACGTTTCACGTGCAGCGAATCCACCTCTTATGGCACGAGCAAATATCCATATCAAGCGGTCCCAATCCAGACCTCCTCATCACATTGCCATTACTTCAAAATACCCTCGTCCCTATCATCATTCGTACAAGTCACCGAACGCTCTATAAAAACTCCCCATAACTAGGCTGCGACCGATGTAGTTCTTCGTTGAGACTGCGAAGTTCCGCCCCTCCTTGATGCTGTAGCACCGGGTCGAGCTAGCGTGTACTTGGCAAAGGCACGAGCCAGCGCCTTCTTGCAGCTGACCTTCTGGCTGCCGACAAAACTCTCGACCGTGACGGCAATGGCACGGTCGATGTCCTGGGCTGAGCAGTACTCTGAGAGCCGCATTCGGCAGAAGGCTTCCGAGATACGGATGATAGCTTCCAGATGACGGACCTGTAGACCAATAGTTAGTATAGCAAAGAACCCAGGAAGCTGAATATGAACGTACTGTAATGGGGTAGGCCCCTGTGGCAAGCGACTCTCGACGCATATCGGCAAACAATCTTGCCACCTTATCTTCATCCATATGGAGCAGCTTCGGCTGACAGTGCTCGCGCGCGTAAAGAATGTATTTTCGCAGAAGCTCCTGTGGAACTTCTCCCTCCTTCGGAGCGTCTTGGCTTTCCTGAGCAGTATCGGTATCCTGGTCCACGCCTTGAGGTTGCTCGCCGCCCTGCGTGGATGGATGGCTACGGCTATGCGACCCCACGATGAAGCGAGCCAGTCGCTCATCCTCGCTAGGGTCGACTGTGTCCCGTACGACACAGAGAATATCGAAACGAGACAAGATAGGCTCGGTCAGTTCAACGTTGGCCGAAAACGGTATTGTGGAATTGTAGCGGCCTCCTATGGGATTGGCAGCGGCAATGATGCCACAGCGGGCTTGCAGAGTGGTAACGATACCGGCTTTAGAGATGGAGATAGTCTGCTGCTCCATGGCCTCATGAATAGATGTCCGATCCTGGTCGTTCATCTTGTCAAACTCGTCGATGAGACAGGTGCCTTTGTCAGCCAGCACTAAAGCGCCACCTTCCAACGTCCATTCGCTGGTAAGAGGATCTCGACGAACACTAGCAGTAAGACCTACAGCGGATGCGCCCTGACCAGTGGCAAATACAGCACGGTGCGCTGTTTTCTCTACGTATTTAAGGACCTGAGACTTGGCAGTGCCTGGATCACCAAGAAGCAGGACATTGATGTCGCCACGAACGTGGTGGGAGCCCTTGGCGGTCTTTGCGACCCCGCCAAACAGAGACAAGGCAACGGCTGTCTTGATGTCGGCGTGTCCGTATATACTTGGGGCTATCGAGTTGACAATCTTGTCGATGATCTGAGGATCACGGGAGAGTTTGCGAATCCCTTGTTCATCTTCCTCGGTCAGTCTGAAGCCGGCAAGCTGATCGTGGGCTTTGACGATATTGTTTGCCTCGAGAATGGTGGCAAAGACGGGAAAGCCATTGCGGTTATTCAACTGGGCGTCGTAGTTATTCCTATAGATACCAGTGACCTCGATTTCCTCGCCTGGTTTGGCTTTATCGATCAAATCCCAGAGTAGAATCACTTCACGTGTCCGAGGGAGACGACCGGCAGGTACTGTTCCAGGAGATTCCTGAAGCGTGAGCTTCTGGTAGTTTCGGTAGATTGTCTTCTCGGAGTTGACGGTAAATGGCCCACGAGACTGGCAATTCTGGCAATATTTGATCTTGACCTCGACATTGGACTCTTGCTGGAAGGGTCCCAATGTAACGCCACACTTGGTACAGTCAAATTTGATATAAATCAGCTGGGGGAACACACCTGTACGCCGCGTGACTACGCCGCTGACTCTGACGAGACAGTTGAGGTGCGACTGTCTCAGCTGGCGCAAGGTGTAATGGACGGGTAGATCAAAGATCCGAACATGAATATCGGAGTGGATACGCTCGTAGTCAGGATAATGAAGTAGGACCACATCCATAGCTACCTGATCAAACAGGACGAGCATTTCCTGCGGTGCATTCGCTAGGAAATAGGCAAGGATGGCCTTGGACGAAGACAGGTGGTCGTACGAGACCTCGAGGGACTCGGCGTTGATTTCACCAAGGGTTCGGATGCGATTGCCGTAGACTGACGAGCCGCTTTCGTCTGTGTATTCGGTGAGGAAAGCCTTGAATTCTCGCTTGATGGTGCGCTGCACGGCGGGCTGGGACACCCAGTCGGTCAAGCTCGAGGCTTTCACATCTTGCAAGGCTTCAAGAGAGAGCTCCTCGGTCATGATGTCTTGCTCCATCGCGTCGTCGGGGTCCTCGTCGTAGTGGTGACGTCGGCGACGGGGTTGAGCAGTCAGGTCAATGTCACCATAGTTGCTTCCACCATCATCTGGCAGGAAAGCGGCCGGCGCTCGTCTGCGGGCGACCTCACGGTCTCTGCGGTTCAATTGGGCCTCCAGTCGTCGTCGTTCACCAAGGTCCAGGTCACCGTAGTCGCCTTCATCGTCAAGGCCGATCCCTTCGTAGGCGTCGTTCTCGTCCTTGTCCTGGTAGTCGCGTTCATAGCCCTCGCGGAACAGATCGACATCGTCCTCGGCCATCTCGTCGAGCTCTTCTAGGTCGTCCTGGATCTCGGGCTCGTCCTCCATGTCGTCGTCTTCGTCGTCATCATCACCGCCGTGGGAGATGTTGAAGGCGGGCGGAGACGAGGGCATAGGGCTGGAGGCTGCAACGGAGGACGAGGCATCGCCGGCGGTGCGTGACCGTTTGCGACTTGACCGCGGTGGAGGGCGGCGGTTCGCCGAGTCCATATTGCTCCGGAGGGGGGAGGAACTGGGACTATTAGCAACCATTGTCGACAACGAGTCTTGGGAGTACAGGCAGAAAAAGTTGCGGGCGTTAGACCAGGGATTGTCGAGGACGCATGAGGTGTCGAGCGTGGGGTACGAGGCAGCGCTTACTCCATTGTCAACTATTGTATACGTCTCTTATGTTTGACTTCAGCACACTGGCGAGACGGGCGTGGATTCTCAACGTAGGGATTCGCATGAGGCGGAAGAGAGCGATACGGAGCGATGGTAGAATTAGGACTACAGAATGGCGCTGCCAATGCCCGAAGAGAGCAAGGTTGGGGGGGCCATGAGCGAGAGAATCTGGAGACACCAATTAAACGCCAATTAAGCATTAGTGACGCGCGAGGAACGCGTGAGGAACCACGAAGACGCGTAAAGTATGCCATTTTAGGCAAGAGTCGGTCCACTTACCGTATATACCCACTTAAGGTAGTAGCGCGCTGTGTATACTACAGCGGCTGTAGGCACCTAGTTACATGTACGCAGTACCTACCTAGGTACTATGTGCCTTACGTAGTACATACCTGCTACGTCACCCGCCGCAGCGCATAGACAGCCACTAGACTACCAGCGCGCGTTGGATGCTCATGCCACAAACCCAACGTTTCTCAAACCCTCGTGACAGAGCAGTCTGTCAACACATCTGTCAACACCATCCAACCCACAACGCTGTGGCCCACCCCGCCGTCAATTGAACCCAACATACCGCGCCGCCATCCGCACCGTAGACGCGTCCGGGCGCCTCGGACAAGGACACGCCGACAATGAATCCACCAACTGCTGCGGGCTCGCAGCGCGATGCGACCCAGCCCGACAGCAGCAACGACCCTGTTTCGTCTTCCCGCCGTGACAGCATGTCCCAGAAATCAGAGGACTCCCAGACCGCAGCCGACTTTATCAGAGACCAGATGCAGCTGGAAGCCGATGCGCGCGACGCCCTGCCCTACGTTTGCCGTCCCCCCTCCCGCCAGCCCGGCATTAGTCTGTGTTTGCTAACGGTTATCGCGCAGAGCTTCAAGAATTGTACGAGGCCTCTTGGCTCCCTCCGCCAGAACATCTACGCCTGCCTCACCTGCAATCCCCCGCCTACCGACTCCGACCTCGACCCCGGTGGCCCCTTCAGCGCCGCTGGCATCTGCTATTCTTGCTCTGTCCAGTGCCACGGCGAGCACGAGCTGGTCGAGATCTTCCAGAAGCGCAACTTCACCTGCGATTGTGGCACCACGCGCTTCAAGCCCGACCAGCCGTGTACACTGCGCATCAACCCGGACACCGACATTCGAGGCAACGTTCACTCCGAGCTGCCCGACCCCAACAACAAGTACAATCAAAATTTCCGCAACCGTTTCTGCTCATGCTCCATAGACTATAGTCCCCAGGAACAGAAGGGCACCATGTTTCAGTGTCTTGGACTTGGTACTCACGAGACTGGCGGCTGTGGTGAGGACTGGTACCACCCAGGATGCCTGGTGGGACAGGGGCCCAAGTGGTACGAGAAGCTGCCCCAGCGGGGTTTCCCTAGAACCACGTACAACAGTGCTGCCCTAGCCCCGATATCCGAGGACCCAGCCCAGGAAACCGGTGACGAGCAGCAGACCAACGAGCCTGGTATCGCAGAAAACGACGATGGAGACGTACCTCTACCTGAAGGCTTTCCCGAAGAGGAGGACTTCGACTTTCTCCTTTGCTACAAATGTGTTGAGGCGTACCCGTGGATTAAGCGATATGCCGGTACCCCTGGCTTCTTGTCACCCGTCTTACGAAAGCCGGGTGACGGAGCAGGAGAACCACCAGCCAGCAAGAAAAGGAAATTAGAGGAAGAAGAGAGCACCGCCAATACGGATAGTGAGCCAAGTAAGCGTACAAAGAGCGACCTAAACGCCGAGGCCGAGCGTTATATGCCAGATCCCGTTGCTTCAGACGACGTCCCAGCGAAAGTAAAGGGAAAAGAGATGAAAGTTGCGACCCAGTCCAAGACACCAGAATGCAAGTTGACGTCGCTACCAACTGCACCGAATGGCGCCTTTTCCATCCCCCTAAAGGCAGATTTCCGCGACCATCTCTGTCACTGTCCATCCTGCTTCCCCAATCTCAAACCTCATCCACAACTACTTGAGCAAGAGGATGAGTATGAACCGTCTCTCTCAGACGCCTTGGGAGATGGATCCACCCACGGCAGCGGATCTCTCTACGAGCGTGGCGAATCCGCGTTGAAAAACGTTGATCGTGTTCGCGCGATAGAAGGCGTCATGGCTTATAATAATCTCAAAGAAAAGCTAAAGCCCTTTTTTCAAGAATTTGCCGACAGTGGAAAGGCTATCGGCGCTGAGGATATCAAGAATTACTTCGCAAAATTAAGAGGCGATGAACAAGCCATTCGAGAAGCTGGCGAAACCGCTAAGGAGGACCATCGAAGAGAGCAGAGCGGTTATTGAAGTACGTACAAAGGAAGCAACTCTGATTACAGTCAAGAAAGGTTTGGACGGCTCAGAGGCAAGCTTCGCTTTGGCAGTGGTTTTCCACTATTTGGGACGAACATGACGAACATCATGGTTGGCTGGGTACGAGCTATGTATAACAAGACCGATATGGCATGCAAAGTACTCTGTAATATGACAATATCGACAAGAGGCAAAACAGTACGAAGGAATTGGCCTCCTTGAAACTAATATCGGATTGACACCTTGTTTGCAGCCAACATCGACACGCGTCCCTAATCTTACGTGTTTATTGTCATTGTCGAGTGGCATATAATCCCCTCTACCCAGCCCAAACCCTCGCTACTGTTGCTCTTGGCAAGGGCTGGGTTGGGTCTGATGTATGCTCTAAGGCTAACCGTATCAAATTGCTGGCCTCTGCCCCCAAGTACAACGGCATCCTGAGACGTTGTGCCTCTGTGACAGCCTCCTGTAGCTTTCTCGCCACGTCCTGAAGGCTCCCACTGTTGGCTTCAACGACCACCTGCTCGCCACGCAGCAGACTTATGATTTCTGGCCCAGCAGTTTCAAGCACCTTAGATCCACCGGCCGCATTGATGCAGAGATCATAAACCTGGTCCAGGTCAAGTTGACACCGTTTTGCAAAGACCAGCGACTCGGCTGTCCCGCAGAGGTAGATGCCCCTCAGGAGCCCCTTCACCAAATCGAGTTTCTTTGCCTTGTCCACCTCGGTTAGTGGAGATGCCGAGCCTTTTGCGCCTTCGGTGTACAGCCTTATCAAGCTGCTATCATCGTCCGCACCATATCCTCTTCCAAGGCTAGAGAAATACACCTGCTCAGCCGTTCCGGTCATGGGTGTCGAGAAGCCCACCCTCAAAGCCTCGGATGTGATAATGCCTGCATCCTTAAGTATAATGGTGATGGCGCTCGCGATAGGCTTGAACTTGGACAGTATTCTAGGGCCGCGGTGTCCGAACATCCAAGCTGATGCATCGGAGTTCTGGATGCTTTCATATGTATATGCCAGGTCCAGCCCCAGCTGCTGGGCAAATCCCATTCCCTCACCAGTAGCTAGGATTTTCACGGCTGCTAGCACCTGATGCACCATTTTCATGTTACTGCCAGCACCAATTCCACCGTTGACAATATACAGCTTTGAAGTATCTGAGAATTCCTGTAGGAGAAAACGCCCCTTCTCAAGCGCCTTGTCGGTTCCACCGGCCATGATGGATAACGTGCCGTCGGCAGCCCGCCCTGCACCGCCAGATACAGGGCAGTCAATGAGAAGCACATCGCCGCGTCCCTTTTCTACCAGCTGCGTCTCAAGGCTCTGGATATAAGCGCACGGTACTGTCGAACAGAGAAGTAGTGAGACGCCCTCAGATAAGGCGCCTAATGCCGGATTCTCGCCTTCGAACAACATAGACTGCGCCTGCGCCGCTGTGGCCACCATACACACGACATAATGGTGGTCGCGGACAGCCTCAGAGGGCGTAGTAGCCGTGTTACCTCCTGCAGCACGGAACCGCTCCAGTGTTGGCGGCCAAACGTCAAATCCCGTCACAGCATACCCTTGCTTTAGGAGGTGCGTTGCCATGCCAAACCCCATGGCGCCGAGGCCTATGAAGGCAATTTTCGGCTTGTCTGACGCGGCCATGTTTGGATTCGGACAGGACAGACTGCGACCCGGTACTGTGCAAGAAGACTTCTTTCAAAAGTAGGACATAGGTGGCAGCCTCTTATACCGTAGAGACTAAGATCGAATATAGCAACAGTTCTACGAGTAGGAAGCGTTGTCTTTCAACCTACATGAACAACCTGTGTAAGTGAAACTGCGTCTACCTTGGGCTTCTGGCGACTTATGGTATTGTTGCATTGTTTGCCGAGTCAACGTAATCAACGTTCCAACGTCACAATAACAGCCTGAATAGAGCCCACACTTCCATTCCCCCTTTCTAGCTTGCAGGGAGCCCGGTAGCCCAGCGGTAATTTGTCCTTGCGCACCAATAACGTATGCCGAAGACAAGCCCGCAACTCTAATATCATGACACATGGCTGAAATATCATCCGGTAATGGCACCAATAGACCGAGACACGCACTGCGATCCCGGGCAACACTTATTACGACTTGATCAAGCTACGCTGATGTGGAGTTCAGTTCGTCGTAGTCTTGACCTAGTTCTTCAACCCGACTGCCTTGGCAGCATATTCCCCCGCTCGCCTCCATCTTGACCCCCCTCCCCTTTTCCCCCTCACGTCTGCTGTTCTCCGGGAAAGCGATACCCAGCAATAGACATGCAAATATCCAATAACGCCACCTAGATTACCGAGCTTCCACTATGGTGTGTTATACGAAACACTTACCCCACGTCAGTGGAGCGTCGCGCCTCGGAGAGACATCTCGATGGGGGAATATGATATAAGTTTGGTATAAACGGTAGTTGGAGATATACAAAACCACCATCGCGTTACCTGCTTTCGGTATCCGCGAAGTTCGAGGCTGTCTCACCCCTTCAATTGGCCCAAGTGACAGAAACACCACAATCGTCAATATCACAAGTTCAGACCTGAATTTTCTCCTCTCATAAGCGACAACTAAAAGCATAGGGCGCGAGATAACGGGAAGACAAAATGGTTCGGCCACCACTCAAACAAAACAGGTCGATGGCGATCCTCAACGCCGCCCGTGAAGGAGGGTACGGCGTGCCGGGCATGTGCTGCTACAACATGGAGTCCATCATCGCGACGGTGCGAGCCGCCGAAGCCGCCAACTCGCCAGCCATGGTACTCCTCTTCCCCTGGGCCATCGAGTACGCCGGTGAAGCTCTGGTCCGAGCCGCCGCATCGGCTGCTCACTCGGCCAAAGTACCCGTGTCGCTACATCTCGACCATGCTCAGACGCCCGACCTTGTGCGCCGCGCCGCGGACATCGAGGATGGCTTCGACAGCATCATGTGCGACATGAGCCACTTCGAGAAAGAGGAGAATCTCGCGCTGACCTGCGAACTGGTCACGTACTGTCACGAGCGCGGCATTGCAGCCGAAGCCGAACCGGGCCGCATTGAGGGCGGTGAGGACGGCGTCGCCGAGACGGCTGACCTCGAGGCCGTACTGACGACCCCTGAGCAGGCCGAGGAGTTCGTCGCTACGGGCATCGAGATGCTGGCACCCGCTTTCGGCAATGTCCACGGTGAATACGGCCCCCGTGGTATTCAGCTTGAGTACGACCGTCTCGAGTCCATCAATAAGGCTGTTGGCGACCGCGTACGGCTTGTGCTGCACGGCGCCGACCCCTTCGACCAGGATATCTTCCAGCGGTGTATCCGCGCCGGCGTGTCCAAGATCAACATCAATAAGGGCATGAATAAGCATTACGAAGCCGTGCAGCAGGAGATGCAGGGTAAGCCCCTGACGAGCGTCATCGAGGCTGGTACGGACGCCATGCAGAAGGCTATCGAGCAATATATGCGCTGGCTGGGCAGCGCAGGCAAGGCCTCGACGCAATAAAGTGTATTCAATGCTTATAACATATTATCCATTTAGCCAACCTAAATAGAATCTCTTTTTAGCACAAAGCCGTCCGGAAGAGAAAGATAGAAAATCCCTGAAGCTTAGCACCGAATTGTGAATAACCCTTCGTATGTTTCATTTTGACTGTTTTCACTCGAATGGTCATATTAAATATTCCCTTTTTACCCCCAGTAAAACCAGCCAGATAAGAATAAACCCAGGAATAGGCGCCATACCACGCTAGATACACGATAAAAGTAAACCCGCACATATGCATTACTCACTCATCTCCTTCCCTTAATCGCCTCGTTCCATCATAATCCAGCCTGCAGCCCCTTGATCACAACCATAGCACCCCAGGCGCCAGGATCCGGGGGCAAATCGTGAGTTGCGTCCTGTCCAGCGCCGACGTACGTCGCTCGGCCCAGTCTCGGTTTCAGCGTCTTCGTCTTTTCGGCGCCGGCCACCGCAGCATCAACACCCTCGTCAAAACTTCCATTCGCAGCCAAACCCTCGGCAAATGGTATCAGCGTGTCCATGACCGTGCGGTCGCCTACCTTTGCCGGCGTATACCGAGACAGATTATCGAGAGCGGTGCGTACGGCCAAGGCCCACAGCCTCGGAACGTTACCCTCCTCCTTCGTTAGAGCAAAGTTGTCGACCAATGCCGTCCGCAAGGCCACGAAGAAAATGCCCAAAATTCCGCCCAACGTGCCTCCCATCTTCCCTTCTAGAATCTCCTCTAGCTCCTGCAGCACGGCGCCAACGGACCCGTTACTCGCGACCTTAGCGTCCAGGGCCTCGAGGAGGCAGAGTGCGCCTTGCTTTAGGGTCTCGCCACAGTCACCGTCGCCCATGACAGTGTCCCACCGTGTCAAATCCGGCTCGGCCTCGATGAGTTTGTTGCAGGCGGTGCGGAGCATGTGGTCGAGGCGAGCTGGGTCGACTTTGAGGTCTGTGGCGTCGTCGACGGCGTGGCGCGGGACGGCCGGCGGCTGCACGAGCTGCTCCTTTCGCGGACGCCGTCTCGCCTGAGACCCCGCCATCGACTCCCAGTGCGTATCTGTACGGGTATCGAAGAACCCCTTGATCTCGTCAACTGAGTACGAGCAGTTCTTGGCGGCCGCCGTGACGTTGATTACGGACACGGAGAAGGCGGGCGCGTTAAGTGAGGTCTCTAAGAAGCCCGATATCACGCGCACGGGGCTGATCTTCCAGTTTGTGTCGAATTGGTCCAGAAGCTCGTTTACGAGCGCCCCCATCTCCAGATACGACATGCCGCCGAAGTTGCTCACCATGAGGAGGGTTTCGTCGCCCTCATTGAAGTTCACGTAGCCGCGTAGCGGATCGGTCTCATCCAGCAGATATGTCAGGATGGTCTTGACCAGCTCTTCGGGCGAAGGGACGGGTGAGAGCTTTTTGTAGCCGGGCTCATTGTGAGGGCCGGTACCGATCTCCAGTTCATCGATCTTCGATTGAGCATGTTCTGTTCGGCCGGGCACGTGGCAGTGATCCAAGGTCACGGCGATCGAGACAATCTGTTGAGAAAAGGCCACACCCAGATCGTAGACCTGATCGAGGGATCCGCCTGCGCCTGAAGCGCCACCCATGACCTTCAGCACACCGACCTGGCCCGCAAGACCTCGACGGCCTACTAAGCTGCCATTCTTGCCTACGGAAACGTCGTCGCCGCAGATGATCATCCTGCACTTGTGGCCCTTAGCATTGGCTTTCTCGGCGGCCAGGCCGAAATGCAGACAGTCACCGGTGTAATTGGTAATTACGAGGATGGTGCCCTTATCTGATGGGACGGCATCGATGCCCGCGATGATCTGCTTGGTGCTGGGGGAAGCGAAGACGTCGCCGGCCACGGAGGCCGCTAGCAGGTTGGTGCCTACGTATCCAGACCAGGCGGGTTCGTGGCCGGAACCGCCGCCGCTGATGATGGAGACGGTTGATCTGTCATGCTCTGTATTATATACCACCCTGTTCTGCTCATCTAGAGCAAGAGCAGGGTTGTAGGCAATGAGGCCTCGGAGGCTCTTGTTGACGAGACCGTCCAAGGAGTTGTAGAGGTGACGTTTCGACATAATTAGTCGTACACAAGTATAGGTATAAGTGTTGAATGGGAAAAGACACGAGGTGCATTAGTATGAGCAAGTAAAGGGAATCCAGTCAAATTTGGTCCACAACTATAGTAGCTGTAGTATCGACCTCGGCGGGCGGAAATGCGTGTGCAACGAGGAACGGAGTGCGTCCTGTGTGGCTCACACCGGCAGGCAATATTAAATGAGGAGACGGCCGAGGTCTACATGCGGAGGAAGCAGAGAGACAAAAGACGGCAATGCGTCAAGGGCCAGCAAAATTGGGGAAGCAAGTTATAGCCACCTGTCGGTGGTAATACAGCCCAGTCTACACGATGCTCTTAACGCGACGCTCGGAACGCTTTTACACCAAAGTAATTAAGATCAATAGAGGCAAACCGGTGGCCCGCGTACGGTACTACTAGCATGAATATAGGCAACACCGGCGGCTGTCATGGCACTACGAAAATCCTTCACGGTCACTAGGCCAGGACAGGTTCCTGCTAGCATCGATTTCTCGACGAAATACGCGCGCATGAAACGAATGATAGTGATACTGTGCCTCGACGAACACGCATGTTGTGGTCTAGTCCCAAGTCTGGATCGACTGTCGTGGATACGCACGGCGGGGGGGCGAACGGTCGCGTGAGACGCCGGGGTCTCCAGATTTTCCATTCCGGAGTAGTCAGTAGAGGGAATTCATGAGATAGGGGACCAAATTCAAACGATCTGAAGACGACTTTGTCGCGGGGGCGGCGCATTTTACCCAGCGGATTTCCTAATCCGGAAACCCGGCCGTGAGATCGGTGCCCCAGACACTCAACATCCAGCAACTTAGCATTCGCCCCTCATCCGTCACGAGCCAGTCAAGCTCTTAAGCCCTTGTTGTCGTGCGGCACCGCCTAGAACCGGACGTTTTCTCCTTGGAGAGGGGACGATGCCGTAGGCCGGCATGGAACGTGGAACAGCCGAGTGGTCTTCGTGTCAACTGGTCCGACTTGCTATAATTAGAATTCCGTGAATAATAACCAAGACAATTTTATTATTCCGCCCCATAGCATGTTTCCATAATCTTCAATATACCTAGAGTCAACTCGTACCTGTTCGCTTGCCGTTTCGGAGCTCGTCCGGTGTGCCTCATTGCAAACTTGTTCGATTATAAATCCCCTTACTTTGGACAAAATGGCCGCTCCAAAATGGAGAATTGCCATGGCCGCAGACGTAAGTCGGGCGTATCTCCCCTGGCCCCGCGCTCACATGGTCTAACACATAATGTTTCGTTTACCAGGACGCCGGCGTCAACTACAAAAACAAGATCAAGGCTGACTTCGAGAATGATCCGCGCGTCGAGTCCGTGACGGATGTCGGCAGTCTGACGACCGACGACAAGACGGCATACCCTCACCGCGCCGCTGCCGCTGCCCAGCTTGTGGCAGACGGCAAAGTCGACCGCGCCCTCCTCATCTGTGGTACCGGTCTCGGTGTCGCCATAACCGCCAATAAGATCAAGGGTGTTCGCGCCGTCACGGCGCACGACAGCTTCTCCGTCGAGCGTGCTGTGCTCAGCAATAACGCCCAGGTGCTATGTATGGGTGAGCGTGTCATCGGGCTCGAATTAGCGCGTCGGTTGGCTAAGGAGTGGCTTGGTTATGTCTTCGATACCTCCAGTGCCAGTGCGGCCAAAGTCGAGGCGATTAATGATTTGGAAAAGAACTTGTGACGAGGGCTGGAAAACTACTCGAATAATTTGGTATAGAGTATAGCAAACACCACAACTTGCTGCTGCATGACTTGCTGCGACAATACTGTGGCATGGCATCTTAAGATCTGGGTTTCTGGGGGCCCTGGAGCGCTCCTGATTTTTGTTGAAACGAAGTTACTATTCAAACAGACGCTTGGTTACCGACCCAATGGTTCAACCGTGGATGAGTAGCCCCTGAATGCATCTTAAGGGTAGGTCTCGCCACCAGTAATCGTGAGGCACGGTGGCAGACTTACATGACAGGATAAGATGCTGGGTTGGCCCACTTCCTTCCGAGACAAGGAAGGGAATGGCAATCCAATTCGCCCATGCACATGCATAACGCGCTCTCCGAGAAAGGAGCTTGTTTTTTCATCCCGGGACATCCCAGCCATGCGTTTCCGTAGACAAGAAAGTAGGAACCGGCGCCACTGTAGGTACCAAGCTTATTTGATACCAGCACCTAGGTAGTTAGTAAAAGGCGGACTACATGGTCTAGACTACATGTATATATGTAGGTACTGTAGACTTACGGTACATTTGCACCCGGGTGGGTGATAGGCACCATCAGTTGCATAACAACATTTCGTCTACAAAGTAGACTAACTACCTATGTAGTATCAGCATTATCCCACATATTCACCGAAGGTCTCGTTTGCACTCCCGTGCATATGACTTAAACAAAGAAAGCCACAGTTACCCAATAGACATCACCTGTCTTTCTACAGCCCCCCCCGGCAAAAAAAACTCCCCAAAAAAACAGTCCGGAAATAAGGGGCACAAGGCCATGTCGTCTTCTCCCCCCTCCCGCCGCCTCGTCGGCGTCTCCACAAAGATGTACTTTTCATTCGCAAGAACAACAACCTACATCTCAACGCTCCTCAAACTCCTTTCAGACCTATCCCCAGAAACCCTTAGCTCTCTACAAGGCACAGACATATTCGTAATCCCAGACCACGTCTCCCTCACATCTGTCATCTCCCAACTCCACCAAGAGAACAACGCCTGCCGCGTGACCATCCTGCCAGGCGCCCAGGATGCCTTCCACGAGGACACGGGCCCCTTCACAGGCGAGATATCTCCAGCTGTGCTATCCGAGGTCGGCTGCCGCATCTTGGAACTAGGGCACGCGGAGCGCCGCAGGTTCTTCGGGGAAACGGACGAGACGACGGGAAAGAAGGCGGCGGCCGCAGCACGCAACGGCATCATCCCCCTTGTGTGCGTGGGCGAGCGCACGAAGCCGCCCATCGTCGCCTCCTCTTTATCACATGAGGAACACGAAACTCTAGACCCGCGAGCAGCCCTCCCGGAAATCCGCGTCCAGGTCGAGGCCGTCCTGGAGGCCGTCCCGGACGCGGCCGAGGTGGTCCTGGCCTACGAACCCGTCTGGGCCATCGGGGCCGCGGCACCCGCGAGCGCCTCGTACGTCGTGGCCGTCGCGCGGGCCATCAGGGACTTCGAGTGCGTGCGCCGCCGCCCCGCGGGCTCGACGCGCATCCTGTATGGCGGAAGCGCGGGTCCGGGATTGTTCGAGAAGTTGAGTGACGGCGTTGACGGCTTGTTCTTGGGCCGTTTCGCGCACGATCCGGAACAGTTCGTTAAGACTATCCTTGAGGTCGCCGCGGCATGATTATAGGAGGCCATGTTCCATGAGCAAGCAAACGTTACGAGGGAAAGTGTGTGGCTCTCTAAACAAAGGCAATGACATGGGCTTACCCTACAAATTTTTTTCACGATACTACTAATGCTATGATGCGAGCTTAGATTCTTGTGAGTTTATAGTAGCAGTCCATACATCATAGTAAATACCCGAAAACTAGAAGAATGCACGTAGGGAAGAGGCTTATAGACAAGTCAGATGCGCGGTAGTTAAGCACGTTTACTCCCCGAAATAGTTGAAATCTACTCAATAGTACCCGTTGAACAAGTAGTGTTTATTCCACTCATTGACAACTATGGTCGGTAGATGCAGTATATACAGGCGCCGTTTCCTACAAGCCTTCTAGTGAGTAGCACACCAGGCTCTCTCACTTCTCGTCCACTCACGCTAGGTAGATTACAAATTGAGTATCTTCTATTCATTCATCAAGGTCGTGGTATCATATGTTCAGAATCGCTAAGCTATGGTATCCGTCATCTAGGGAGAATATGTGAAATAAGGTGAATCGTCGAAAAACTTTCGGTTATGTAATGGCTAAATGGATCGCTCGTCATTTGGTCGATAGGACATGGTAAGAAGTTGTTCGGTTCGGGTTGTTGTATCTGGTTATTATGTATTCGTAGGTCATATTATATAGATCCTGGAAGGTCGAGTTGAAGTTTCTAATTAAGAACCCATTCGGTGCCCCTCTTGACGAACTTGTCAAGAAGCATTCCCAAATCGGTCAGGACGAAACGACAAATATAGAAACCGAAGAATTCAGCGGCATGCCTGGTGCACAGCTCGAGCCCAACTTGGGTCTTGTCAGCATGACGCAGCCCAGGATCATCAACTTGACGCGCTATTTGATCTGTACTATTGTCAGGTTGCCCATCATCGTGCGATTGTTGCGGGAGTAGTAAAACTTACCGACTGTCTGCGCTGCATCAAATAGTCGCGCCAAGGACGCCATATAATTCGCGTTGGGCCCATCGAACTTGACCGACGTAACATCCCTCTTAGCAGGCCTACTGCTTGGATGGGCAACCATCGGTAAACTGGGCATGGAGCCACCTGGACTGATCACGTCTTTCTCTGGAATGCCGGAGACGCCGGTCGGGCCGGCCCCGTTAGCATTCGTCTTGATGCCATACGTGCTGGCTAAGTTAACGGCTGAGCCTTTACTTCTCAGCCGGCGCCAACTGAATGCGCCACCTTTCCCGCTGATGCTATTGTTTCTCGGCACTGGCGGGACTTCGCTCTCTTTTTCGTCCTTAAAGGTAATCATACCCTGAGTACCAACTTCTGTACCGAGCCTCCGCGAGAGGGTGGCTTGGGCTGCCTCTAGAATATTTTCAAAATTCTGCATCTCATCGAGCATGGCATCCGCATCAGTACTGTCGACTCGTGCAAGTTTCTGAAGCGCTGCAGTGAGCAGGTCGCATTGAGATATTTTGTCTTCTATATTTCGCAGCTTAACACCTTTGACTTTCCAAGCGTCTTGGGGGACGAAAAGCCGATTGCTTATATAACCGCCTCGTGGATGGGCCAGCGTCTGATAGACCGCGCGCATCAACCAGAATGGTCGGAACATTGGGTCGGACGGACATGGTTCAAGCGGTATAGGTATGTCGGAATTCTGGTGGTGGTGATGTGTTGAGTTGGGCGACTGCGCCACGGGTGAATGGAAGTCGGAGTCAAAGAGATACAGTCCGCCAATCCCCCCACCAATTTTATCCGGAAACGTTGTCACGATAGGGGTTGGAAGTGCGGGCATTGTCGGTAGCCGGGAGACGGACGAGTTGGACAGTTGCTGGCTTATAGGAGTCATTGGGAGCGGGTCAGCGTCGTCAATGTGTGACAACGATATTTGCCGAGACTTCAAAGACTTCAAACTAGAAGTGGAGAAATTTTTGCGCATGCCAGGTCGTGTAGACGGCGGAGAGCCAGTTCGAACTTCGTCGTCTTGACCGCCCGGTGGACTCGCAGGCCCAGCGGCGTCAGCGGGACTGATACCTCTGACCGGTGATGATGGTGCCCGCATAGAAAAGGGCCCAGGACGTGTTGAGATAGCCGAAAGGGCTTGTCTCTGTTGAGCGATGTAGCTACTAGTGGGCTGTGACTGGGCAGCTGAGGATGTGTTGATGGGTGGCGGCGGCATAGGCGGTGGCCCGAGTTTTGATGTCTCGATCTTGAGCTGCTTTGTGTTCTGCCCCGAAAGGCGCCGGTTACGCACGCCGGTAGTCGAAGACGGCCGGTTGAGGGGTGGCTGAGGTAAAGAGTGTGCAGGTGGGGGCATGGGTGGTGAAGATGCCTTGCGGAGATTGCCCGACGATGTCCTCTCGCTGACTGCCGAGAGCGTCGTTGTCCCGGTCGGGGGGTTCGAGCCCATAGAGCTATGCCAGGTCCGCGATGTGAAGCCACTGGAATTGGACTCCCTAGGAACACTGGATTGGTATCTCGACTGCTGACTCAGAGCGAAATCCTCCATCACATAGCCTCTCGTCATCTCCTCGAGCATGCGCTCCTCTTCCTCGTCTGAATCGTTGGCGTCGAAAAAATCACCCCCATATGTCTGCGATTGTTGACCAAGTGACATCTGCCTCTGCCGCTCGCGTTCCCGCGCCATCTCTATTGCCGCTTCTCGCTCTGTCTGCCGTACCAGCTCCTTGGCCTGTTCCACTCTCCGCATGGAGGTTGCTATCCTATCGTCGTCGATTTCATCGTAAGTCATGGCCGATGGTTCCATGGGCTCATAACCGTCATCATAGGCAGCTTCCACTGCCGCATCCAATGCAGCGTCGAACTCGGCCTCGGTATTCCCGCTAGGTTGACGAATATGCTTCCTCATAATCCTCGAGGAGGACCTTGAATGTACCGAAGAAGTAGTGGACCCCCCAGATTCATCTATAGGATCTAGCCACGATGCTGATTCATGACTGAGGTTTCGTCTGTGTGACCGAAATTCGGATGCTACGGTAAGCCGCTCCCGCTGCGAAGTTAATGAGAAGTCCTGGCGCACAATAGGCTCAGGACTTGGTACTCTTGCGGGCGAGATAGGCCTACGAGGCGATAACGGGGCTGGGAGAAAATTATCATCGGGAGGATGGGGTATTGTCAAGGCACCTCCTTCAAAATTACGGCGCATGGGAGATCTGGAGAAAGAGGACTGGTGTCGGCCGAGGTCGATATCGGCACTCCTCGAAAAGTCGCTGTACGTTGTGAAGTCAGACGGTCGACGCATAACCTGGGATGAAACTTGAGAATTCGGTGATCCATCCCTGTGTGACCTCGTGATTGTTGCAGCGTCTGACTGACTGTCGATTCGTGCTAGCTCCATCTGAACTCCATGGTAATCGAAACTGTCTGGGCGCGCTGGTAACGCCTTATCGCCATGAGGGTTTGCAGGAACTAGTCCGTCCAGTTCCTCTATACGGCTCGTATATGTGCGTCGCTATAAGACTCATGATTAGCACAAGTCTATGGGCAAGATATGTTTCGGTGGCGCATGGTTTGTTCGCAGCAACTTACAATAGCCTCGAGCTTATTCCTATCATCCTCACCGTTCGTCCTAGCCAAAACCTGCTGCAACAATTCGCAGGCTTCGACGTATGCCTCTCTCGCGGCACCATAATTCTGGGCGTTGTCTAGTTGGACGGCAGTATTCGCCATACTGAGTGCCTTGGAGAGCATGGCTTTCTGCGAGGGTTTGCTACTGCTACGATCCTTTGGTTTGGTAGAATCACCACTCCCCCCCCTGGCTGCGGAGCGACTCCTCGAATGTCCTCTCCTCTCGGGCACGACATCGCGGTCACGGGTGACAGGAGCAGGCGGGAGAAGCGTCGTATTGGCGCGCATGGCAGGTGACGCCGTCCTCGCGGGGTTGGAAAGGTCGCTCCAGAAGTAGTCCGCAGGGTCAGCATAGGCTTGTTGGCTAGCAAAGACTGAATTAGGAGTGCTGAGGCCCGGGCTGGCACGACCCATGGCGCGCGGGGACCCGAGACGAAAGCTGCTCCCGGGATCGGTGTCGAGGGGCGGCAGAGAGATGATAGGAGGCAGGTTCGGGGGCGGCACAGAAGACGAGGGCGGCAGAGGCGGCGGCGAAGAGTCCCACCGAGTGGTCGCGGTAGCACCGCCTCCTGCTACCAGACCCGAAGCAGAGCCAGAGCGGGCGCGGGCGCGGGTAGTGGGCGAAGTGCTCGTTCCCTGCGAGGGTTGTCTCCTGCTGAGCTTACGCGGCGAAGCGTAGTTGGCCGGACGCGACTCTTGGTTCGTGTCGGGACGCTGCGGCACAAGCCCGATGGAATCGACACTCATCCGGCGGGCGGACGCAGTGGACTTCTGCTGGCGGGCCTGTTGCTGCTGGTAGTCGTGGTAGTCCCAGGTCGACAAGTGGCTCGACGCGGTTGAGGAGGACCAGCGATTGAGATTGCGCAGGCTGCCGCCAGCGGTGCCGAAGCTATTCGCGCGCGAATGGGCCGGTGGTCTCGAGGCAGAGCCGGGGCCGGGGGCTGAGCCAGCGCCAGATGCCAAGACCGAGGGGGCGTCGGGGACGGCTCCTGCGGTGGTGTTCAAGGAATCGAGAAACGAGATGGCGGATTGAGCGTGTGTCGGTGCTTCCTGGACAAGGGCATTGGACGAGGGCGGCGTTGCGGTCGCAGTCGACGCGGGGAGAGGGCGGGAGTTGGTGTTGGGATGGGAATCGTTGCCAGGCAATGCCAGTTCCTCTGGCAGAATAGGGGCTGCTATGACCGTGGCCCTGCTCGCGCTGGCGCTGGTGCCGGTGGACAGGGGTGGCCGAGGGCTGGTATTGGTGCTGGCGACGGTGCTGCGGGGCGGTGGGAGAAGGGAGGAGACCCTTGGCGGCGCCGACGGCGGGGATGCCTTTGACGCTCTCCTGGTCAGCGACGATGGCGATAGTGGTGGTGAGGACGGCGGTGGTGAGCTCGGCGGATGCGCCTTCGCGGTGTTGTAGAAGGCCAGGGAAGAGGCGGTACGAGGATAGGTATGGGATGGCGGGGGCTGTTGTGGTCGCTGTCGCTGTCGTGGCGGGTTGTAGCGGCGCCCGTGACTGTCGCTGCGACTCGAGTAGCCGGCATGCGAAACGGACGCACTGGGATGGTGGCGGTGCTGGTAGCGGGTGGTGTGTCGGGATTGGAGCTGCCGGTTATAGGTATAGGCGTGATTATCCTGGTTCGGGTGGGTATAGGAGGTGGTGCTGGCACCAGCATGGCTGCTAGCATAGCGGCTAGTACTGCCAGTCGTGGTGGTGGTGGGTTTAGCGAATTTACTGGTCGGCGGGATTTCGTAGCTAGCAGCATGGCTGCTGGTGCCTCCAAAGCCGCTGCTGCTGCCCCTGCTGCCCCTGCTCCAGTTGCTGTCGTTCACTCGAGATGGGTGAATGCGCGCTTGCGATTGGCCATGAGGTCGATCCTGGTCCATATCCAGCTCCAGCGCCCGCTCCCGTTCCAAGTCATCTGTGTGATTGGCGCGGTGCTTGATGGACGAACCGCCGTTTCCATAGAAGTACTCGCTGTCAAACGCACCCTTCGATTGCATCACTCCGAACTGTTGTCGATGTTGTCGTCGTGCCCCGAATGCCGCAACTCTGCCATCCTCGCTAATCTTGTCAACGGTACCGTATAGCTCGACCTGCTCGTCGTCGTCGTCGTCGTCCTCCTCCTCCTCCTCCTCCTCTTCCTCTTGCTCTTCCTCGCCGTCAATATCGTCGTCGATGATGTCTTCGGCTGGGCCATGATATGCTTCGCCACCAGTGCCACCCTTTACCATGGACCACGTCGTTGCTGACTGTTGTCGGCCTTTTTGGTGATAGTGGAAGTTGTGATGGTTATTATGGTTGATATTGTTTATGCCGACGGGGATTGCTGCCTTAGGAGGGCCGGGAGCGTTTCGACCGTGCTCGTGCGCTGTAGGCTGATGCTCGCTTCTCAAATTCCCCCGTTTTCGATTATAAGTATACGTGTTGTTGCTGTTGCTGTTGCTGTTGCTGTTGCCCCCGCTGTCGCCATCGCCTACAAACGCCGTGAATGCAGTTGTCGGCGATGATGATGTTGTACTCGAATATGTCGCGCTGGCATATGACTTCGGTTGGGACATCATTAGTACCATTGCTTGGCCCAATCTCCGAGCTTCTCACGCTGGCTGAAGTGCGCGACCCGTTCCGCTCGGGGCCTCTTCTGCGTCTTTTCGTTCGGCCTGTCCCTCGACTAATACCCGCGTCGGTGTGACCTTACACGTAACCTACACATACATGAGAATACGTCGGGGCCCTGAGTTGTAGACCATATGGTGCAGAAGTCTCTACTTGATCCCCAGGTGTTTGATAGGCTTCAGGGAAAGTCATACGGGGCCCACGGGGCTTTGGTTGGCGCGCAATGTACTCTTGCAAGGTGGTGTATAAGAGGCGAAGTTGGTTTCTTTCTCTCTGGCCCTACAATTCCCTAGGCACTTCTCTCGAAAATTCGGTGGCCTGGCTACGGATTTGATAAAAGAAAAACGAAGAAAGAAAATATCACTCTCTACCTACACTATCGCATCGTTGTATACGTACTACTGCAACTTCGACAAGGGGCTTCTTAAAGTAACACCCTTTGCATCCACCACCGTGGTAACCATACGAATCCTACCCCCTTCAAAAGCCCGGAGGCGGTGTCGAAATTCGTGTTCACGCTATTTGAGAGGCGGGCTTTTTGGGGCCTTTTCCATCCTTTCTTTCCAGGGGCTTCGACTAAGGGACGTTGGGAGCTCTTAATTGACCCCTGTTGGACTAGTCGCATCGGGTCGCATCCTAGACACCCAGCCACGCACACAGTGGTACGTTATCTAGTATACACTACTAAGTCGGTGGGTATGGAAAGAGTATCGAACATTGCATGACCGCTGGTAAAGGATAACCCGGGTAAATCGTAACGTAAAACATACACTGGATGTAACTAACGCGGTACGCGGATGTTTTCTGCTCCCTTGCAGCCGTAGGTCGCTCCCTATGTTTCCTAAATGTCCCTACGGTACTTATTTCTCGTTTCCCGTAGATGGGGGTTGATAATTTGACTTGTTGGTTTAGCATGACTTGTACTGTACAGCCAGCCATAGTGCATAGTACGTGCTTGGCCAGCGATCATAGTGTTAGCATTCCCCGAGGCTAGACAAATAGAGTATAGCTGGAGGAATGTCGGATGGTGATGCCAACGGGTTACCCAGACTTTCACCCGACGAGGCTGGATCATATACCGTAGTGTACAGCATATAAGTACGTATAGTTAGATGGCGATAGCATATCCAAGTACATACCTCTCTACCTATGTACTGTAGGTAGTCTAGGTTGGTGCGGTGCACATTGCTGAAGTACATAGGAGGCGGGCCGGCTCCATCCAGAAACGCACGATCCAGGGGTTCTATCCAGGGCACTGTCCAAGGGGTAAAATGGACCTTCTGTCGCGCCTCGCCAGGTAAACCGCCCGCAGAACCGCCTTATCCTAGCCCCCTTGTTCTCGTCCCTTGTACTTACATCAACCCTTACCGTTGAACCGCTCCCGCCTCCTTTTGGGGACTATCTGTACGTATGCTCGCATTCCCATCGTCTATCAAGGTCCAGCAAGTGGTTGGTATGGGACAACTTTTCCATTTCAACTTCGAAGGCGCCCAGCCTCTAATCTTAGATCGTTGCAATACTGTACTCTTGCGCCGCTTTCTCGCCTCCACGTCGCCTTGGCTACAAGTAGAACAACCGATAAGAACTGAAATACGGTCAGCTGACCATATCTGCGACTTTGTTCCCTCCCCACCAGCCGCGTTGATCTGCGCGGCATGCAACCGTATTGAGGCTCTATTGTCACACTGGTCGCCGTAATTGCCATTATCGTCACCCTTGTACTTACTGCGTAGTAGACGGGTCGGATCGTTCACAGCTTCGATGCCCGAAACCAGCCCCCGACATCCGTATTTGGTAGCCTACGCCAGTTCGTACGGAGCACGCATCTCGCCAAGGCAACCGCTAGTACCGCTGCTGCACGTGGGTTTACTTGCTGTACCACACAGGGGAAAAGCCATCTGGCCGCCCGAATGATGGTGGCTGGCTCGGGCGGGAGTGTGGGAGTGTGGGACGGACTGAAATGGAAGGCAGCCGACCCAGGGAGGCACCAGTGACCACGACGTTGATCCGTCTTGTCTCGGAAAAAGAATCCTATGAGGCTCTGAGCTGCGGTGTTTCGGTTGATGTTTTAGCCCGCCTAGCCCTGTCCATTTCATCGGGTGGTGGCAGCGCGACGGCGGCCGCTTACAGTAAGTACCTGTTGGCCCATCAAACACGACTAGTTTCACTGATTTCGTCATCATTCCTCGCAACTAATCGATACGGCTGATTCTTGTAGCCCAATATTCCTCTACAGCCAGCCTCCTCTCCCAGAGACAAGGCATCACGAGTTTCCAGCCCCTATATTGCGGTTTGTCCGACAGTGTGTGGTAACCGCCACAACTTGCTGCATCCTTTTGGGACGAAACCATACGGTTCGATTCTCATGCCGCATCGCTCGGAAGTAACCATTGCTGATTGTAAAGGAGAAGTCGAATAGATCTTGATTTTGGCCGTCCGTTTCTATCTACCTGGTAGGTAGTACCGCTTGACCATAGCAACCAGTGAGAGACCAGAGTTAGCAGAGTTAATGTACTTAGCCAAAGGTAGTGGGTCATTTGCCTCGGGGGTCCTTTGACTTAACTCCCTTGCATTGGCTACGGCGTTCTAGTATAGCTGAGGCAATACGCTCTATCATGGTAGGGATGCTTGCCACTGAAGATATCCCAACAAGATACCTCTGTTCAGACAGAAACCTATCGATCCCTGTTCCCTTCTAGTGCTCATCTCTGACTTCTATTTGTATTGCTCATGTAAGAACCTCGCCATATCTGGCGCCGTAACCTTATGAGTGTGTGGAGACCTATGTTGTCAATCAGTGCCTTTAGTAGCTTATGTGGGCGAATCCTCCCGTTCGACACAGACGAACTCACATGTGTCCTGAGTTATACCAGAAGTATTCGTCCAGCGGCAGACAGCCATGCAACTCAGGGCGCTCGAGCACATCGGGATCGGCATAGTCCAAACGGTACGATGTGGTGTTTTTGATGCCGAATGCTTCCGGATCGTCTAACACGTCATTCAGAAACTTATTTGCGTCGTAGACCATAGCCGTCACGCCCCTGTTCTTCTCGGCAAACATGTTGCTATGCCTGGCAAGACTGTTGGCCCACCACCCGATCATCGTCTCGCTGGGGAACGGCGAATCTGACGCGACGTTGGCAGCCGTGCGATCAAGGATCAAGAGGCGGCAGATTGATGAACAGGAAGCTCCCGTATCCGGCCACGTACATCGGTTGCACGCTCTGCGTGAACATGGTATCTATTAGCTCGTTGTAGAACGCTGGGAACGACACGCCGGTAAATCTAGACGAGTCGTTGATGTCGTTGATATCGATCCAAAATGCAACAAGGGCCTTAGACTCGTCCATATCCTTCCCAATCACCGGTTCCGCCCATGTGAGATACTGCTGTGTCTGGTTGACAAGTGGGGTTGTGAAATCGTGATGCTGGCGGAGATACCGCAAAGATATATCTGCACCCGCAAAAGCGAAGTTCCAGAGCTGTATGTCGCAGTCTTGCGGGAGCGTTTCTCCTGGCTCCAAACCGCAGCCGGTCAGGTATTCAACCCAGTTTGGTCCGCCCTCCGCTGTGTCTGTGAAGTTCTGTGCTATCTCATTCGAAGGAAGAGTGCCGGGTGGGAAGCTAAATTGTCCTGGCAGGTAGCTGCCTATGAAAGAGAAGTTCGGGTACCCTGCTGTCCCCTGTACAAACGTGTATGAATCGCCAAACGCAATCCTATATAGCACTTAGTTATCAGAACCGTGTGCGTACTCGAGACGGTAATGAACTTTGATTCACTAACAGGTATTTTGTTTCGTCCCAATTAAAGTGACGCTTCGGCATACAAGCCGCCTTCACGTGTTTTCCAACTAAACCAATGGCATAAAAAAAAAAAGGAAGTAACGTCTTATAGCCATAGATAGAGGCCTAAATAGTAGCTTCAACTATGCGTGTTATAACCCGATTTCTAAAGTAGCACCTCTCCCGGTAGTGATGAGACCGTATGCCACTACATCGATTTTTGGTCACAGCCTATACCGCGAATATGTCTCGAGTCCTTGCTACGTATATATATATATGTCCCCGCTGTATAGAGGCACGTGGATTTCCACGTACCCTATTGGTGGAATTGAAGTTGTATTGCAGCGTCATTCGGGGTCAGAAAACCAACTAGGTTAGACCACTGTCATCTCTCTGCACGACCCTCAACGACAACGTGAAGATCCATGTCCTCCACCAGGCTAAGTAGACTAATCAGATTTTCTTGATTGGAAGGGATATCTCTTTCTCTCTATTAAGACCAAATATGTCTTAATATAATCGACCGAGGCCGGTTCCTCTAGCATATTACAATCCAGGTTGCTAGTGGACATTCAGCTAGGGACTACATCGGCGCCGAGTATGACGGAGGGTCATGACAGCTATGGCTCCGATACTTTTCGGCTTCCGGGAAGCGAATCCAATACGTTATATATATGTTCTTTCCTTTGCAGCTGTAGCTATGTAGCTTATAAAGCCCTCGGCGTTTTACTCTTTTCCTCAATAGCCTCCTCCCGATCTTACGAGGGACGTCATCTTTATTCTACTATCCGCTTCAGAGATAAACCTCCCGAAGGTTCTGGGCGTCTGGATCTAGAGGGGCCCATAGGTCGAAGAATGTGGTGGTAGGCAGATGCGAGTCCACCAGAGGTAATGCCGAGATCCAGCTTCTGCATGGCGTCGTAGAGGTGCACTTCCGGCCAGCGAGTGCCGGATCACCCGCGGAGAGCAACATATTCCAGATGCCCGTAATAGCAGAGAGGAGCCGGCCAAAGAGCTTGCGAATCGTCTCGTAGGTCTCAGTCAATCGTTAGCCATTATCTTCTATCATTTGCGCCACACTCAGAGCTTATGCATGAATGCCAAAAACAGCTTTCCAAAGCGAGGCTGTTTCATATGTAGCTATTGCAACTGCTCGTCGCAGGCATGAGCTCGTTTATTCATATGAACCGGCCATGAGAAGGCATCAAAGAAGCGTCTCGGCGTTAATAATGGTGCCGAAATCCCCACATAAGTCGGCCTTCAGCTCTGGAAATCCAAAGATGAAGGGCTATTCAACATTAGTCCAGACGACGTCCTGGTGATAAAGTAGGTTCGCTTCGCTACATTGCTAATTGGCTCTCCCGCCTGGGCTTTGGCAATCACTGCAGCCGACGGCATGTAAGTAATAGTAGTAGCACCGCTTGGCGTATCCTCTAGATAGATTTAGCGAGTGGGCGGCCAATAGGGCGCCTCCTTTGGCATGTTTTCGGCCTAATCGGGATATCCCATGCTCAGTCACGGAAACGGATCGTGATTCATGGTCGGGGTTCTTTGAAATGGGATGACCCTGCCTACCCTGCATCCAACCATATACTATATGCACCATATACCATATACCATGTATCTGTCATGTAGCGTCTACCTCACATTTCGACTATCAGCCATATCCATTCCCACCTGTTTCACTACGCGAAGTGCTCGGTCGAACAGTATAACTCCCGAGACTATTATAGCCGCCTAACCCAGTAACAAATCTTGGAAGGATAGATAGTCATAGCATTCGCCCATTATTCACTCCCGGTACAGCATTCCCGAATTGGCGAACTCCCAAAACCATTCGTCCCATACCGACAGGAGATTTTCGTTTCCATACATCGAATCCATAGACTGCGTCGTTTCTCCGTAATCCAAGCTCAATAAGATCTACGAGAAATAACGCCAGGGAAAACCCAGGTCTTCAACAACTGGAATTCTTTCTCGGCCTAGTGAACTTCTCGTTGACATAATTACATCATCGATCGGCCAGTACTATCGGATTCAGAGTCGAACGAAAACCAGCAACAACGCTTGAAATACAAAACTTGGACCAGCGCTGTCACCGACTCGCACCGAGAACGTTACTCGTCGTCCTGACTACATACTTAACCAAACCGGCGCATGCCTCTATTCCCAACGCCTTTCCACATGTCATCTAAGTTGATGTTATTGTGACCTACGCCAACCTTTGCAGCCCGTCACTGATTTCACGATACATTATCTCGCAGCGACGAAGCAAAGGGGCCTTTAATTTCCTTGTTATATCGCCACTATTTCTTACTATACGTCTTTAACCCGTGGGCTTCGTAACCAATTAAAAATATCATCTGGCTTTGACGTTGGGCTCTGGCCATACCACCACTACAACATATCTTGTTTCTTATGATAGGACCTTGACTGATCGCCTACGAGCTTAAATACAGCCAATTGCCTTGTCATTCACATAGGGGCCGTTATGTCTCTAGGGAGGGAGCCCTGTACACTGGACCATGAAGAGGAGGACTTTAAACACGTGGTGAAGAGGAGATCAGCTGGGAAATTCGATGATTGGCCTAATGAGGCGGGAGTATGTTACCCCGTTCCGCCTCTGATCTCGGAAGGGATTACTAACGTTCTCTGTAGTTCGAGGGCTTGACGGAGGTTCGTGGGCCTGTTGAACTAAAAGTAACGGGTTCCATACCGTCTTGGGCAGCAGGAACACTCTACCGTACGGGTCCAGGAGGATACAACGTCGAGAACACACCAAAGGGCACTTTCAAGACAACACATTGGTTCGATGGGTTTGCCCATACGCACAGATTCGAGATTTTTGCTGATCCTGATGACCCAAAAGGACTGGTACGAGTGCAGTACAGCTCTCGACATCAGGCCAAAGATTATGTCGACGCGATCCGAAAGACGGGCCGGGTACCAGGCTTAAGCTTCGGTCAACGTCAAGATCCCTGTATTGGGATTTTTGGCAAAATTATGAGCGTATTCAAACGTGAGGAACAAAGGCCAGCGCCTGGGTCAGAAAATATATGTGTTACAGTGCACGCTGACATGCCGGGATTCACATCAAGTTCGGAACATAAGAGCTTAGGCCACAAAGGAGGAAACAGGAGGCTCTATCTGGCCACAGATGCCAGTCTTATACAAGAGATTAGTCCAGAGACATTAGAGCCAATTGGCCTAGCAAGACAGCACTCGCTTCACCCGCTCCTCAAGGGCCCTCTCAGCTCGGCTCATGCACAACGAGACCCGGAGACAGGAGACCTATTCAATTTCAACCTCGACATGGGCTGTCGCGCAACGTACCGAGTTTTCCGCACCAATGCCGCCAATGGAACAACCGATATCCTCGCGACTATTTCTGCGCCAGGCTTAAAGCCAGCCTACATTCACTCCTTTTTCTTATCACCATCTTTCGTGATTCTATGTGTCCCCTCTTCACATATCGGCTACATGGGCATCTCAGTGCCTTGGAGTGGCAACGTTGTTGACGCCATAGAGCCATTTGATAGCTCCAAGCTATGTAAATGGTTCATCATAGATCGTCGAGATGGTCGTGGGGTCGTGGCTACGTTTGAGAGCCACGCAGCATTCTTCTTTCACAGCATAAATTCATTTGAAGAGCATGACGGACCTGCGGGCGTTATCGATATTTTCTGCGATGTTATCGAGTATCCCTCGACAGATATCATACGTGCCTTCGAGATGGACGTGCTGCTCCATACTAAGGGTAAAGAGGATATTTACGTCAAGGACGAACAACGGATACGTAATTGCCTCCAAAGAATTGTGAGACACAGATTCCGACTTCCCGCCAATAAGCCAGGCAATTTTTGTCCAGCAGAATCGGACAAAGTCCTTGAAATCAAGTCGCCGCATGCGGGTGAACTTCCGACTATCAATCCGGGTTATGCGGCAAGGAAGTACCGCTACGTCTACAGCCTGGCGACTTATGGGTATAGCACTTTACATGACACTATCGTGAAGACCGATCTATCGACACATCAGACAGTATGCTGGCGTGGGCCCGCGGGCCATACGCCAGGGGAGGCAATATTTGTACCCCGCCCAAAGCAACCCGGAGATGTGAATGGAGACAATGAAAAAGATGAAGATGATGGGGTACTTCTCAGTGTCGTTCTCGATGGATATGGCAAGACTAGCTACCTTGTCTGTTTAGACGCGAAGACTATGGAAGAGCTGGGTCGGGCCATATGTGACTGGGCTATTGGACATGGGTTCCACGGTCTGCACATAGAAACAGTTGTGCCGCGAAAACGATGCTCCAACATCGGTAAGCCTAGTCTTGTTTGAAATTAAATGTCTATAACGAGGGATCCTGAAGGACATGACAGGATCTACCATACTATTTGGGTATCTACAATGAGTATTGTGCTTGTAAATAGTAATAGACACGGAAGCCGAAGCTAATATACCGAGCTCATCCTTAATAGCACTTGAACTAATACTAGTACATCCTAATTTATATCCCAGAGAACAAGTCTTCTGGGTCAATCCTGAAGCCCGTAAGAGTATCAGACCGCGTTCGAAGTATAATGATTCACCGTTGATAATATAGACGCCCCTTACATATTTACTTTGACTATGAGTGCTATACACGTTATCTTTATTCGACAAGCTCATCCTACTTCTTACTTGTAGTCCAACAGCAGAAATAAAAACTCAATATATTGAGTTTTTATTTCTGCTGTTGAAGTTCTTCGCAGGGCTCTATCTAGAATGCATAATCTCTTGGGTAATGCCCATACTTAAATCCTCACAGCTACATGTTCCTCCACGTACGACCATACCCATTGGAAAACTCAGGGTCCCGTCCGCTCCCCCATAGATAAACTAGTGAGGGCTAAATCAGTAGTTGGGTCGGTGACGATCAGCGAATCATTGGTGTTGTACGTACGCTTCATTTCTTTTTTGCCCTTCTTTTTATATTTTACATTAATTACCTTTAGGCCTGTTTTGTATCTTTTCTTTTTATGATCATTGTGTAGAAAGGTTATATTCTAGCCACCCCTGGCCCCTATAGACGTATATTTTAATCCCCAGATGAAGTTAGCCATATTGGCCAAAGTGCTGGAACAGCTCATATTAAAAGTTTGCTTAGCCTTACCTAGCTATCTAGTAGCTGGAGGGTAGCGTGATCATTACTTTGGTCTGAAGAAAAAGCAATTGAAGAAACATTTTCTTTCGCGAAACAGATTATCTAATGATATTTTGTGATATCAATGAGGTAAGTGTATTGATGGTGTATTATATACAACAAACAATTTAAGAACGATTAAATAGGTCGGTACTTAAAATCTAATTCTAATTAAGTTGAAATACTTTGGTATACCTGAACGGAACCCAGGGTTAATGAGCCTTGAGATAAATATGCACCACCGCTAATTTACATGTTTGCTTTATTATACCGATACGCCACCATCGGAATGGTGAACAACGGGGCCATCATGAACGGCTCCACCGGCCTTCTCATCCAGCTCTGCGGGAGATTCATTGGCCATATGCCTTCGGCGAGAGCCGATAGAAGGAGTCCAGTTTGGGCTCTTCCGAGCGCTCTTGCATTCACTGTACATCTCGTCGACCTCCTCAAGCGACAATCCCTTGGTCTCGTAGATGAAGAAGTAGACGAACCCAATGCAAATGAAGCAAGCACCGAACCAGATGAAGAAAACCTTGGATTGTAGGTTGGCATAGTTCGGGCCGTAGTCGACTAGATAGGGGGTGACGAAGGCGATGACGAAGTTGAGGAGCCACTGGCGACAGACGAGTTAGCGAAATCGACGTAGTGTGAAGGCAGTGATGAGAACTTACGTTAGATGCCGTTGACAAACTTAAACTCTTAGCACGGGTCTTCAGAGGATAGATCTCGCCCGTCACAACCCAACCAAGAGGACCCCATGTGGACGCAAAGAAGAAGATGAAAACGGCGACGAAGGCGATACTGGCCTTCTGGGCCGCCTCGTTGTAGACAATGGTGTTACCCGCGTCATCCTGGCCAGTAGTCAATGTGCCGAGGAGGGCCACAACGAACTGCCCGAGGCACATTCCAATGGCACCCCAGAATAGCAGAGGGCGACGACCAAATTTGTCGACGGCATAAAGACCTGGGATGGTAGATACTACGTTGATGACAGAGGTGATGACCTGGATGGTGAATGGGTTCTCAATACCGGAGTTCTTGAAGTACTGTGTTCCGTAGTAGAAAATGAAGTTGATGCCCGTCAGTTGCTGCAGAGCCTGTACAGCCATACCAGTAAGCTGGCGCTTTAGCATGGGTCCCCGGAAGCAGTCGATGTAGCTCGCTTGACCGATGCTGAGCTCAAATTCACTGTGCGCATTCCGGTGTTAATAATTACTGCTTCTGGTATAAAAACGACTCATGAAAAGAGTGTTTCGGGAGCATGCAGGAGTAAGATGAGTAACGTTTTATCCAAAACATGGAATAAAAGACTCCGGAATACGTACTGGTTGGCGCGAATCTCGGTCAATTCGGAGGCGATAGCAGGGTCATCTGCCGGAAGTCTTCGCAGTCGCCCTAGAGAACGAGCTGCCTTTTGATCGTCTCCTTTCTTGATGAGGTACCGTGGTGTCTCGGGAAGCAAGGCCATACCAACAGTGAGGATGATAGACCAAGCGAACTGAATGGCAATGGGAATCCGATAGCTGCTAGAGTCTTGGCGGTTTTGCGTGGAGTTATTTACAATATTTGCCAAAAGTAAACCAATGGTGATAGCAAACTGGTATGCGCCCACGATACCACCTCGAATCCATTTAGGGGCCGTCTCACTTTGGTATAGAGGAACTAGATATCGTTTTAGTGATAGTCCATAGGAAGACGTTGTACGGAGCAGGGCATACCTATAGCAGAGACGAGACCGACACCGAAACCTGCAAAGAATCTGCCAGCTAGAAACAGCGGGATGGCGGTTGCTGCTGTTTGCAGGGCAACGCCAAGGTTGAACACAAAGCATGAGACAATCAAGCCGAGCCGACGTCCGATATTATCAGCAAGAAAGGGGGAAGCGAGAGCGCCGAAGAACGTCCCAGCGGACAAGATAGAGACGATGGCAGACGACTGCGAAGGCGATATATCCGGCTCTCCAGCGCTGTTGATGTAGCCTGTGGAGAAGAGCCGTTGCCAGTACGGCATAGTAAGAATACCGCTGATGGTACCGGTATCATAACTGGGATATTATGTTAGAACTGTGGACGATGGGTTGACACAGCATCTCTTGGATAGAGATCACGACTGACCCGAATAGAACACCACCGAAGGCCACGAAAAGGCCGATGGCTATGGCAGGCCATGTCTTGCCAGCCTCATGATCGGGCTTCTGGATAGCCAGGACAGCCATGGTGAAGGTACTGATCGTGCTGGGAAACCTTCCGATGTTTCTATGTCGTGTCGAGATGTCGATTTTTGTTGGGTGTCTCCTAGTCACAAGATCGAGGAATGAAATGAAACAGCCTCTCCAGGAAATACCCCGATGGAGAAGTCCGGGGAACGATCTTTTATATGTCAAGCATTACGATCGATCAACTACAGAAGCTTCCATTACTGAGGACCAGCCCCGGTAAGAAAGAAAGCGGGTTTCTTACACAGCAGAGCCTGGAGCTGCGTAGAAGTGGTACTCTGGAGGTGCTGAGCTGACATTACGTTTGCCTATGGGACGGTGTCTCCGGTGCAAAGGACGGGAATGGATTTCGGTATTGAGCCAGACCGAGACTTGCCCGCCAAACGTGGTTTGCGCCAATGAAAGGCGTATATACTGTATTTGGGGAAGCGGAGCGCACTTCACAATATGGGCACCCATGGGCAAAAGCATGGGCGGGGTTTCTTGGGCCAAACCCACGGGGTCAAGAAAACGGAGTGGGAGACGGCATGATGGGGAATGATGGGCATCTGGACGGGCCACTAAGTGGTACCAGTGCTGGCCCTACTTTGGTACGGACACGTAAGAAACCGTATTGAGAACCGTATGGCGCTGAGGCGGAGGGGGAAGCACAACGAAAGTATGGGAGCAGGATTTCCAAGGCTGCCGAGCCGGTCCGATTGCGGTGGGGATCTGGAGCATTCGCGCTCGGGATACGGAGATTGGAATATGCGTTGGACTCTCACTCGGCTGACGAGAAGAAGACATGGTGGAGACTCGACGTCGCCAGGCCTGGAGGCATTGCTGGCCGCGACCAATTGAAGTCAGGGAATTTTGGTCAAAACGGCGAGTGACCGGAATAGCGCCGAAAGCCTCCGTAGTCACTGCGGTTGAGCCGCATCATGGTTCGGGTATCCATCCAGTCCTCGGCGGCGAAAGAACCCCATCAAAGCCAGCCATGATAATCTCGTACCTGTAGTCTGTATGTAGCTTAGTTTCGTCTACGAGGTCCTACCATCGGAACTGAAAGAATTGTACTGTAGTTGTAAGGTGGCTGTTGCAACACAGGTCGTCTTTAAGCATGAATGCTGGACTATATCATGCATCGGTGGGCCGTTTCTCATGCAAGGGGTCGTGCTATAATTCCCTACGCGAAGTCGGGAATCCCAATACTTGCGCCGTACATGACAAAGCTTGGATAGCTGCAGTGCATATAAGTTCTAGAAAACTGCACACACGGCATCCGGTCGTATTGTGGGTATCCTTAAAGATCATCAACCCCCCTTGTCGATTAGCAGGCATTATTTTATGTTACTTTGAAACGGGAGAGGCTGCCTCACGATGTGGGGCGTTGCTGAAGTAAGAAAACAGACTCAAACTAAACCAAAACGAAGTGTAAACAACAAACCTGTAACATAATATCTACTGAGTAAGCTCCAATTCAGCATGCAGAATAGCAGTGTTGTTAGCCCCGAAGATAACAATGCTCGCTGAATTATCATGTTGCCGCGCATGTAGAGTTCATCTTAACGTCAAAGCTTCCTCATTGGCTCGAAACACAACGAAATCATATCACCTTATTAGGAATTTATCAATCCATCCCAAATACCAATTCGTACAAGCTCGGCTCCGCTTCGCGACCGTCGAAGAACCTCTGTTGGTAACACGGGAGCTTTACTTTATACACATGGTGGGACACAAATGGGCACTATACTTGGCAGGCGGGCTATTGACTACCATGGTCATGCTGGGTGTCATCGGCCACGGTTAATACTTCGGGTATCCCTATGGAGCCAAAATAGTAAATGGGGTGAGAAACTCTTTGTTGCGAGGACAGTTAACACACTAGCGCGTACAGTAGCAATTGTTGGATTATTATGGAGGCAAATGTTGGTTGCTGCGAAATACCGCCGAATAGGCATTGCGAACAAACGTCTATAACGGACGGCCAAGGAAAAAGGGTGAGGGAAGATAGCGCGTACTGCCGAGGCTAATTGTTCCAATGCCGTTAACCGTGCCTTTTTTGTCATGTTCCCCCTTCGATGTCATAAATTCTTCTTCTATCTCGTTATTTGTCTCCGTCCCTCCCCCATTTTATTCATTTTTGCACCTGCTTTCTAGATGTAATTGTTACGAATGTTGAGCCATTTCTGAAGTTTGATATACCATGTAGGTATGCTCAGCATGTTCGCGACTAGATGGAAAGCTGTTTACGAAGAATGCACATATGATCTTATTACATCCACATGCCATTCAAACTTGACATCAATTGATAGATCACACGAAGTGCTAATTTTCTGTCTTGCGTGACCCCGATATACCTACTAAGGAGCGTAGAGGGGCAAAGACTAAAACAGAATCAATCTGGCGGCCTCTGTCAATCTTTGATGCACTCCAGGCAGGCTAGGTGTTGCATATCGTTTCAAGGAACGCAGCGAGGTTGCTAACTAGGTATATACGTAGTACATTATTCGTCCACGCATTGAGACCTTGCGGCATTAGGATTTTTTCCCCTGGAGGATTAGTGGACTGGATTGCACTGCTTTGTCTTAATCTCCCTACTTGCGGGATTGGTCTATCGTCATCTCAAAGCAGTTGAAAGCATGGCGACCGATTTTCCGGTGCACCTTCGAAATTCGAGCTGTGTAATCGAAGATTGACGTGGGCTAAGCTTGTGTATTATTTATTGCCGCTAAAGATTATTATCAGGAGACAACGGGCTTGACCGAGAAAGATTACTCCGGCAGCAGAGAAGGGGGAAAGGGCAGAAAAGACTGGTGGCAGGTGACAGGTGGCGGAGAGAATATAGGCTCGACTACAGTATAAAATAATACCTCCGCCCCGATCGGTTTCCGCATGCACACTACCTACTCGGGGGGCGGGGTACGAGCAAATGGTTGTACTGCGGGAGGTCGTGGGATAAACTATAAAGCGGGAAGGTTTGCGTATGAGGCTATGAGGTGATAATACTTGTCAAGGGAGGGCCACGGAACGGCCGGAAGAGTATCAACCGCTTTCTCAAGGTTCCTCCTTGCGTATCTAAGGCTACCTCGGCCCGTCCCTTTTGCCAAACCCGATAATCTGTTCGCAGATTTCACTCTCGGACCGGTGAGCGAGTGAGGGACTTCTTGAGTTAGCTGGATGCCCGTTCGACTTCGCGCAAACCTGAGGTTGGGTCTGAGTAAGCTACTTCAATTCGCGAACTAAGAAAAGAAAAAAATGTGAAGGCGTACCTACTGTAGGTAAGATAGCTTATTTCCTCTATTATACTATGTATACCTAAGTAAGCCCTTAAGTAGTTACGCTAGATTCATCCCTATCTAGATAAGTTCTTACCCGTCCACGTGCGATGATCTGCATATTCCTTCCACCCAATTCTCTGGCCGGAAGGGGACCGCTTTATCGCCCGTTGCTTAAGCTCCCGCAGTTGTTAGAAGTTGGATGCTATGATAGTAGATGCACCACACAAATGATGGTCCATATCCTGGAGAAAGTAGGTATGCATCCACTGTACTAATGTACACTACTCAGTGTATAATACGTATGCCAAGCCACCATAGCTAATTGGATGACGGATTGCTGTATGCGGCGAAGACACAATGATTTTTTGTCAAATAATCCGGATGGTGGAAAGGTCGGTCGCTATCACAAGAATGATTTGTGAAATCTGATACAGTCACGCGGCAAGAGGCGAGACGATAGGCTTTCAACACGATATCTCATTGGCAAACTGGTTTCGCTTGTCGCGTCTTACAGTATGCCTGTTGGGTTTTATCACGTACGGGACACGCATGCTGGCTTTACCTGCATGCGCCGATCCCCTTCGTTAGAGCGTTCCTTCGCGTGATTGCAGGAGATTAAATCGTGCTGAACATGTACAGTACATGGGTGCCATACGTATACTACATTAGAGTGAGGGTAGGGAATTACTACTGAATGGTTAACAAATGGGGAAATAATTACCACCAAGTCTTTATAGCGTTATGATGACTATTCTGTGCTGACAATAAACTAATTGGCTTATTCATGTGACATCCTCGGCCCCCGGTCGTGGGCACCTTGGACCAATCTATTTCGGAGAATGGCGAAATATCCGCACGAAACGAGAGCGCTGATGGTGGCCCATACGCTTGGTTATTCCCATGGTACTATCTCTGTACCTACGATATCATTATTCGTCGTTACCAACCTAGCCTAGCGTTTCAAGTTCCGAGTTCCCCAGTCGATGCTGAGCCGCGAGCATACAGCTCCCACGTGGCGGTGTGGTACAGAGCAAGACTCCTAACCTGGGTTAGTCTACAGTACTCAGGTATAGACTATGCAGAGTACAGCTTCCCCTTCTGAATATGCCAAGAGCTGCCAACGCCCCCATCGCGGAATATTCTACGCCACTTGAGGTGCCTGGTCACAGCAAATCGTACGGGTCAGCTTTACATTGTGCTCCTCGCAGTATGGGTATGGTGTACACCATGCGTTACTAAGAAACTAGTCTGGGTGAAGAGCAATTAATTGTACAGCCACACACTGCCCGAACAGGGCAACGCCCGCGGGAATGTGGCCGCGATTATCAAGCTTCTTAACTCCGTATTATGAGCTTGTGGTGGGATGACTGAAGCTCTCGCAGGGATTCTCCTTAGTCTAGATCAAGCATGTAGTATACAAGACGGGCTCCTCCTTAGTTGTTCCGATAAATGGGATTTATAAAGTAGTCAGCTTGCCTAACCAGGGTGAACAATCCTCTTCCGTCCTTGAAGTCTGCTTGTTGTCGCTCTTTTTTGTATCCACAAAGCGTCTTCTTTCACTCTTTTGGAAGACACAGGTCCTCATGTGGAAGGCTGTGACTTGGGCGACCGCCCTACTGGCTGGCTCTGCCTCAGCACTCGGAGACCAGTTCCGACTTCTGGGATCGTCCTTTGCTACACCTGGCGACAATGCGACGTACGACTATATTATCGTTGGTGGCGGTACCGCGGGACTTACAGTGGCTGCACGACTGGTCGAACAGCATGCCGGCACAGTGGCAATCGTCGAGGCTGGAACGTTTTATGAGCTGAGCAACAGCAATAACAGTATGCTTCCTGGTGGTGACGGCGCCTTTACCGGAAAGGGTGTAAAAGACTGGCAGCCTTTGATTGACTGGGGAGTAAGTAAATTCTCGGAGTTATTCTCTTGTTCTTGGTGGCTTTTAGGGTATGACTCTGAAGTTTCCGAAACCCTCACAAATTATGCCTAAGTGACGATGACTAACTCTAGGTGTTCCAGTACGTAACAACGGCGCAAACTGTTAGCCAACTTGATCAGATAAATACCTGAGGAATTCAGTATTAACCAAATGGATAGGGCGCCAACAACTTGACGCTCCATTATGCGGCGGGCAAGACATTTGGCGGAGGTTCAGCCAGAAATTTCATGGTGTACCAACGTGGAACAGAGGGCTCGTACCAGAACTGGGCCGACGAAGTTGGTGACAATAGCTAGTACGCGTTTCGGAGTCTTTTATTTCCCACACTGGCAAGGTTTTGCTTCCGTGTGCTACTGCACGCTCCTGAAACCCCTAAGAATGAGTTGAATCTATGCCACAAGCTCTAACACATGAATTCTTGTAGCACTTGGTCCAAATTCCTGCCGTGGTTCCAAAAGAGTGTGCATTTCGTGCCACCCAACAGTAAGTAGTAGTCCTTGGGGTTACTTTCTTCTCTTGGTCATGTTAGCGAAGGCTTCACTTCCCCGCTTACGAATCGCTTATATACCGCTCTCAATCTGGCGATTACTGATCCTGAGCCCTGCAGTGGACGCACGGCCCGCCAACTCGACGCCAGTCTACGATGCAGATGTAGTGGGTGAGAGTGGCCCAGTCGCCGCAGCCTACCCAAACTGGCCTCAGGCTATCGCCACGTGGGTAGTCGAAGGCCTCAAGGCCATCGGAGTTCCTGTCATTCCCGGCCTTAATAGCGGCAAGCTTATTGGCCAGGCTTATGCTACATTTTCGATCGATGGCAAGACGATGCTGCGAAGTTCGTCGTCAACGGCGTTTCTGCAACCCAACCTCGGTAACACCGACCTATATCTCTACCACCTGACCTTGGCCAAGAAGATTCTCTTTGATGCGGACAAAAGGGCCACTGGTGTGGTCGTCAACACTATGGGTGCCCAGTACACGTTGAAGGCCAACAAAGAAGTAATTGTGTCTGCGGGTGTATTTGGTTCGCCGCAGTTATTGATGGTCTCGGGCGTTGGGCCCTCCGAGGCGTTGCAAAAGCTGGATATTCCCGTGGTGGCCGACCGACCTGGCGTAGGACAGAACCTGCAGGACCATATTTACTACGGCATCACGTACCGCATCGGTGCCATCACGTTCTCGTCGCTCATCAACCCCGAGTTTGCTGCCGAGCAGAAGGCGCTTTTCCAGGCCAACGCTACAGGCATCTACACGAACCCGACGGCCGACGTGATCGGTTGGGAGAAGATTCCCGCACATCTCCGAAAAGAGTGGCCCAATGAGACTCTCTCTGCGCTCGCCGAGTTTCCGGAAGATTGGCCCGAGGCGGAGTACATCTCGCTTGGATCCTGGTTGGGCGAGGACTTCGACTCACGGTTCGCCGACCCCGCCGATGGCTACAATTACGGAACGCTCGTGTGTGCCGTCGTATCTCCACTCTCGCGCGGCACCGTATCGATCTCGTCCGCCGACACGGCGGTACAACCCATCATCGACCCTAACTCATTGACGCACCCCGCCGACGTCGCTGTGGCTGTGGCGGCCTTCAAGCGTGGGCGCGAGTTCTGGGCGACGGACGTCATGAAGAAGCTCGCTATTGGTGATGAGATTTACCCGGGCGCCGATGTGGCCAGCGATGAGGAGATTCTAGAGTCGATTCGCCGAAGCTACAACGCCATCTACCACGCATCCTGCACCAACAAGATGGGGAAGAAGGGCGATCCGATGGCAGTAGTCGATCCGCAGGCGCGAGTTTACGGCGTGCAGAACCTGCGCATCGTCGATGCGTCAGCCTTCCCTTTCCTGCCACCCGGACATCCCCAGTCCACCGTATACGCTCTGGCCGAGAAGATCGCGTGCGATATCGCGGGCAACTGTGCTCAGCCGCCGTCGTACCCCTCGAATTCCATGAACTCGACGTATCCCCCTTATCCCGGCGGGAAGTGCGACAAGAAGAGACGACTGTAATCGCGCGCCTTTATTTGTACGCCATAATGACGAAAACTCCTCATGTACACATTAATAGACATAACGAATTCGGCCCTGACCCGGGACTGGCGCTGATGGATGATAATGTGGAACCAGTCATCATGATGTATGATAGAATGATTACAATATATTTTCAAGAAGCTAATGGGTTCGAGCTGGCCATTACTTAAGTACATACCTATATGTAGGTACCTAGGTACATACATGGCGGGAGAAGAGGGTTATAGGAGACGATCACCGTGATTATCACTGGTCCAAGACCGTCTCGAAAATTCTCATATATTTTTTAAACAGTTTTTGATTTTTTAAGGACAATTATAAAGGTGATCTTATATATATAACCGTTTTTTAAAGTTAATATATTACTTAGTTAAAGGTTGTTTTTAACGTTATAATTATATTAAATAAAATAGGTTTAAAAATATTATAAGTACTTTATAACGTTATTTTATTGTTAAAATAAAAAGCTTTATTAACATAGCTTTATTTTAACGCGTAAATTAAAGCGTTAAAATTTTTTAATTTAAGTATTATATTATATTATAAATATAAATTATTTATAATAAAGTTTCCTTTAAACTTTTAAATATTAAAAGTTTTACCTTTAATAATAAATAATATATATTATAATAAATAAGCTATATAGTTAATTTTTATGTAAATATATTATAATTAATGTTTAAATTAAAGTTTAATTAATTAAAGTAAAGTTATATAATATATTTTATAAACATTTTAGTTATTTTTTTAAACTTTATTTTTTTACTTATAATAACAAGTAATTAAAACAAATTTAACGTATTGTTTATATTTTAAGCTATTTAATAAAACTTAAATTTATGGTTTAAACACGCTATTAAAAATATAATATATTAATAAAGTGTAACTTATTTATATTAACGTAAAAACTTATTAAGTATAAAAAATAATCGATTATATAATATATAGTTAACATAGTTTTATATAATTTTTTTAATAATAAAACAATATTAAAAATATAGCTAATTAATTATTAAAGTTATAAAAAAACTAAATGTTAAACTTTATATAATAAACTTAAAAGCTTATAACATATTTTAACTAAAAAACTAATTATTAACGTATTTTTAATAAAGATTTAATTAAATATTATATTTAGTTTATTTTAATATAATATATAATAAAAATATAACTTTAATAAAACTAATAAGCTTAAATTTTATATATATAAAAGTTTTAAGTTATAAAATTTAAAAACTATTTATACTTAAAATATAAAATATAAAATATATTTGTTTATTAAAACAATATTATTTATAAGCTGTTTAAAGACGTATAAACTTTGTTAAAAAACTTAATAAAATATAAAAAATAAACTAATATTTAATTTAATTACGTTAACGTAATAAACAAATAACGTTAAAGTATATACTTTTATATAAAACAACGTTATTTTAAACTAAAAAAAAGTTATAGTTAAATTAAATAAAAATTATATTATTTATTATAAGTTTTAATATAGTTATAAAATAACAATTAAACTATAAAATATAACTAAATAATTATATTATATTTATATAGCTATTTTATTAATTAAAAACTTTGTTTATAAAGCTTGTTTTTTAAACTAGTTAATTTAAATTTTTAATTTTTACTTTAAATATAAAAAACTTTATAATAATTAACTTAATTATTATAAACAAACAATATATACGTTAACATTAAAAAGCCATTTTTTAAAGTTATATTTTAACTATGTTAAAAAAACAAACGTTAAAAACGTTAAAAATATAATATTTTTTACTTTTAAACTATGTTTAAGCTATAATTTAGCTGTTTAAGCTTTTATTTTTATTGTTAACTTAATAAAAAAACTAAATACGTAAAAAAAAAATTTATAATAAAAATAGTTATTAAAAAATAGCTTTTTAATAATAAATATATTCGTTATATTAATAACTAGCGTAACTTTTACTATATATAATTTTTTTCGATTATAGTTTTAATTATATTTAAAAAAATAACTATTAACAAATATAAGGTTAATAAAACGTTATAAGGTTAACTAATTAACCTTTTTTTTGTTATAAATATAGCTGTTTTTAACGCTTTATTATATAATACTTTATTGCTTTATTTTTTTAGCTAGCAACTTTTTAATATATAAACTAAGTTTAATTAAGTTTATATAATATTTAACTTATTTTTAGTTAATTTTTATATTTATAAAACCTTTATATATTAAACTATATATATTTAAAGTTAAGTTATTTTTTTGTTTTATAAATATTGTTATATATAAACGTTATATATAAAAAATTTAAAAGTAGTTTATATTTAATTACTTAGTTAATTATTGTTATAAATTTTAACAATAAAATTAAATAAAAAATATAAACGTTTTTTTATTTATATTAATATATAAACGTATTGTTATTTTTATTACTATAGTTTATAATAAACGTATAAGCTATTTTTTTTAAAATGTTAACCTAGTAAACAAAGTTAAACTAGTTTTAATTCTAGCTTAAAAAAAAGTAATAAAGCTAAAACTAATTATTTTACTAAGCAAAAGCTAATAGTTAAAGCTTAGCCCTTAAACTTATAAAAGGACTTAAGCTAAATTTAAACTAATAGTTTTTTTATATAAAGTATAAAATAATAACTAATCGTTTAACTATTACGTTATAAAGTTAAAATAGCTTTTTATTTTATTTAAAGGTAATAATTTTTTTATAATAAGTTTTAAGTATTAACTATAAAATTATAATATATATAACAAGTTATAAATTATTTAAAACGTTTAAAGCTAAAATTATACTATTTAATAATAACTAGTTAACCGTTTAAAACTAATAGTTTAAATAATCTTATAAAAATATATATAAGTTATTAATTATAAAAAGTTATATTATAATATAGTTTAAATAAACTTTTAACAAAAAAATAACTTTATAATAAACAGTTTATAAAAGTTTATTTAAAAAAATATATTATAAGCTAAGTTATAAAATATGCTTTAAAAACTAGATTTAAAGGTTTTAAAGCTTAAAAAACCTTTATATAAGTTGTTAACAACTAGTATATATATAGTTATT
>MU383203.1:0-88356 GCA_022495125.1 Xylaria acuta | reverse complement strand
AAATTTTTTTTTAATTTATTTAATACTATAAAGTTTTTTTATAATATAATTATAATATATAAATTTGTTTTATTTTTTATTTAAAATTGTTTTTTTTAAGTATTATTATTTTATTAGCAAGCTATTTTAATTTTTATTTAAGCAAAAAATTGTTCGAATATTTTTATAGTTAATTTATATAATATAAATTAATAGCTTATTAATTTAGTAATATTTTTAATCGAAATATAATAAAGCTAGTTTTTTTAATTATTTTAAAATATTATTAAATTAATAAATAATTTAGCTTATTAAAAAGTTAGTCTGTTATTTATAACTAACGTTTTTTTATAATAAATATTTAATTGCTAATATTAAAATTAAGTTTTTTTTAGTAGTAGTTTTTTTTTTAAATTCTTTTATTTTATATTTGTTTAAATATTAATTAAGCTATTTCGATATATTTTTAAATAGTTTAAGCTATTTTTTAAGCTTTTCTTTAAATAAAACGTTTTTTTACCGGCAAATTTATTATATTTATAGTATAATTTATTTAGTTCTAATAACTTAGTATAAAAAACTTAAATAATATTTTATAAAGCTATAAGTTTATAAAATTATATAGCAAAAATATTATAACAAAATTTATAGCTAGTAGTGCTTTTGTTTAATTATTTTAATAATAATTATAAAATAGTTATAATTGTTAGTTAAAATATTTTATTATAATTTTTATTTGTTTTATAAACTTATAATATTTTAAAAAAAAAAGTTTTTATTTTATTCTTAATATTTTTATTAATTTATTAATAAATGTTAAAATAAACTATAAACTTTTGTTCGAGTTAATTTTATTTAATAATTTAAAAATATAAAATAGTTTTTTATAGTATAAATAAACTACGTTTTATACTATTACTATTTTATTATAAAATATAAACTAAAATAACTTGCTTAAACGGTTTATTATAATAAATATATACTTTTTTTGTTTTTTATTAGTAGTTATTTTTTTAAAGTTTATAACTAAATAATAAAAAAGTTGTAAAAAAAATAAAAATTAGTTATAAAAGTTTTAAAGTATAATTTTATAAGTTTTTAGCTAAGTAACATTTTAAATAATTATTTATATAGCAATTATAATTAGTAGCTAATTTTAGCTACTAATACTAAGTAGCAACTAATTTTTTTATTTTATTTTTATTAAAGTAAGCTATTATTATTTACTTGTATATTTTTTTTATAATATAAATAAATAAATAATTAATTTTAAAAATAACTAACTATTTTTTATATGTTATTAGCTTTTTATATAAAGTTTAATTTTTATTTTGTTTTAATTTTATTTTTGCTTTATAAATTTTTAAATTAAATAATTGTTAGTTTTATTATAAAACCTTATTTATTAATAATATTTCCGTAAATAAAGTGTTTATTTTAAAAATAACGTTTAATATATAAATAGCCGAAGTTTTAAAACTAGCTTATATAAAAAAAAAAGCTTTTAGTAAAAATTTTAGTTTATTTATTAGCTTAAATATTATTATATACTGTTAGTTTTTTATTTTATTTTTTTAAATATGTAAGTTTTTTTATTTTTTTAATAGTATATTTATTATTATGTTTTTAAAGCTTAATTAAAATATAATAAAAAAATCGTATTAAGCTATTAATTTAGTTTATTTAGCTTAATAAAAGTTTAATTTTTACTTTATGCTAAAATATTTTAATGTTTAATAATTTATAATAATTAAAAATAGTTGTTTTTTTTAAATTTTAATTAATTTTAGTTTTTAATACTTTAAAGCTTTAATTATTGTTAATATTTTTTTATTAAAAACTTTATAATTTAATTTTATGTTATATAAAGTTTTAAAAAAAAATATAATAAAATATTATTAGTTATTTTTTTTTAAAATAAATATTTAGCTGCTACGTTGTTTAATGTGTTTATTTTAACCCGGGTTTTTTTATTAAAATTAAAATATAATAAAATAAAAGTGCTAATTAGTTAATTTTTTAGTTTATTAAAAGCTTTTTATTATTTTTTTATTTATTTAAATAAAGTATTTTTTTTAGTTAAACCGAAAAAAAATTTAGCTATATAGCTATATTTTAATATAAATTGTTTATAAAAGTTATAAAAACCTATAAACGATTATATATTTTTTATTAAAATAGGTTTTTTTTAGTCCTTTATAGCCGAAACTTTTTCGGGATTAATTTTAATTTTATTTTGTTTTATAATAAAGTTTAAATATTTAGTTTTAAAAATATAAAATTTATATTTTTTTATATTAATTTATAGTTTAATATTTTAAAAGTGTTTTAAAACTTTTATAACGTATATTTAATATTTTTTTAAATTATTAAAAAAAATTAAAATATTATCGCTATAAACATTATAAAAATTATTAAAATATTTTTTTAACGTATTATTTATATATTTTTAAAATATAGCCGGTTTATTAAATAATTTAAATAATAAAACTATATATTTAAAAAATTTATATTTAGTTTTAAATATTATTAAATTTTCGTTATTTAAGTATATATAAATTTAATTAAACGTTTATTATATATTAATTTTTATAACAATTTTAGTTTTAAAAATTTAAGCTAACGTTTTTTTAATTAAAAGTATTAAGTAGTAATTTTTTTTTTTTAATATGTTAATTTTTCGGTAATTTATATAAAATTATAACTTTTTATTTGCTTTTAAAACAAATAAAACTAGTAATATAAAAAAAGCGCTGCTAAGTTATATAAAACCTTTTTATAAGTTTTTTATAATATATTTTTTTATTATTTTTAATTTTTTTAAAAATATATAATATAAAAAGTTATTTATAAAATTATTTTAGCTTTTTTTAAATATAAATTTAATATAGTAGTTTATAGCGCGATTTAAAAATAAAATATTTAAGTTTATTTTATTAAACGTTTTTAATAAAAGTTACGGATTAGTGGCCTATGTGGCTTAATCGGTAGCTACGCCCACACACTAGCTACTGCTGTTAGATTTAGGGCTATTACCACTAGGAAAATGGAGCTTTTTATATACTCCTAGTAAAGGGTGTTATATATAACTAATCAGGATTATGGTAGAACTATTAAATATATACCTATTTTATATAAAGGATTAATATAAATAAAAATACTATAATATATATATATTTAAAAACGCCTATTACAACTATTAGCAAACTTTATACCCAAGCGTAAAATTTAACAATTAAAAGTTTTATTATTTTTATACTTTATATACGCGATTATTTTAGCCTAGTTTTATAAGCTTGCTATAGCGTATATATTAAAATTATTTAAAAACTTTTTTGCTTAAAAATAAAACCTTATATTAGCTATATATAGCCGCGATCTTTAAAACTATATAACCTATAAAAAAAAGCGAGCTTTTTAGCTTACGAAGCTAAAATTGCTTACTATTACTAACTATTTTATAAACGTAAGTATAAACTATAATATAGCTACTTATAACAACTTTATAACTACCGAACAAAACTTATTTATTACGGCTAGCAAACTTTACAATCGAGCTTTACAGTAATATAATATATACTATACAAAAATAGCAAAGCTTACTAAATAAATATATATAAACGTTTACTTTAACTATCAAAAAACTTATATAAAAGCTTTCGATATAATTAATTAATAATATAATAATTTATAAAAGCTTAGTAATAATAACTAACTAATATTTAAGCTTAAATATAAATATAATTATAAAAAGCTTATATATAAAATAAAAAGTTTATATATTTAAAACTTAATAAAATAAACAAACAAATAACTAAATAAAATTACGAAAGTTTATTATAAAAATAATAAAATAAAAACAATTAAGCTTATTACCGACTTAAAAAAAGCTTTATAAAATATTTATTTAAAGTAAGCTATAATTTTTAAAAGCTAATATAACATTAAAATATAAAATAATACTCTATAATATTAAAATATAGCTACTAGCTTATATAAAAAAGCCTTTATATTAAACTTTATATATATAGCTAACAAGCTTATACTTAATACTTTTAATATATTTAAAACAAAAGCTTAAAAAAACAACAATTTTATTAGCTATATAAAAAATAATTATTTATATAAACTTACTAAAAAAAGCAAAAGCTTATTATATATTTTTACTAAGCGTACATAAATAAATATTAACTTTATATTAAAAATATATAATTTTTACTATAGCGAACACCTAACAATAAAATATTAGTATGCGCTACTAAAGCTTTGTTTTAACTATTAAAAATTTAACTTTATATATAAAAAAATCGTACGTATATAAATAACTAAAAAAAAAAGTTTAAGCTATAATATTAAAAAAATATATAACTAACTTAATAACTTTTAACTAAAAAAGTAGCTTTAAAAAAGTAGCCCGGTTAAAAAGTAAGCTTTTTATTAAATATTTAATAAAATATATATAAGCTTACAAAAAAAAAAATACCTTTAAGCGTATTATATATACTTTAAGCGCTTATATATACTATAACAATTTATTATAAATAAAAAAATATTATTAAAAACTTTGCTAATAAAAAAAAAAATACCTTTAAATAACTAATTATTACTTATAAGCTTACTAATAAATATTATACGCGCGTACGTAACCTATTATAAATAAAAAACTACTATTAAAAACTTTGCTAATAAAAAAAATAAATCTTTCGAGCGCGCTATACGCTGCTTATAAACTTAATTATTTAAACGCTATAAACTTAAAAATAAAAAAGATTTTATAGTAGTTAAAACTAACAAAACATAAAAAACACCTATATAAAGCTTACTAGTATAAAAAAAGCAACTAAAATAGCTATTTTTAAAAAAATATATTAAATTTAAAGCTATTGCTACTAAAAAAATAAAGCTTTTTATATACCTTTAGTAAAAAATATTATATATAACTAATTAAAATTATAGTAGAACTATTAAATATATACTTATTTTATATAAAGGATTAATATAAATAAAAATGCTACAATATACATATATTTAAGAGCGCCTGTCACAGCCATTGGCAAGCTTTACACCTAAGCGCAAAATCTAACAACTGCACCTACAGCCCCACTAGGGCAGCCCCACCCCACACATACTTAGGTGGATTTTGTACAGCTAGCTTTTGTTCCTTTTTCTTCTTTTCTCTTTATCTGTAGATTTTTCGTACAATATACCACATATTGCAGGAGCCTTGTCTTCGATTGTATAACTGGTGCAACAATAAATATTAATACTTTTTAAGTATTTTTTTTTATATTTTACGTATCAGTTTTTTATTTTATTTTTTTAAAAATATATTAGCTTTTTTTTTATTTTAAATAATTATATTAACTTTATTTATATTAATAATATAAATTTAAATCTTTTAATATAACGTTATTTATAAAAAAAGCGCGGCCTTAATAGTTATAATGTCCGCAATTAATTAATGCTTATATTATTTTATAATATTTTTTTATAGCTAATAAAACTTTTATAAATTATATTTTTAAGCTAATTTTATTAGTAAAAATATAAACGCGTTATAAAGGTTTATTTAAAAGTATATTTTTTTTGCTATTAATTGTTTGTTTATTTTTATAACTGTTTTTTTTTAATAATTTATTTAATAAATATACTTTTAAATACGTTGTATTAAATCTATTAATAAAATATAATTTTTTTTAAAATATAAAAAAGTAAATATAGCACGAAAAAATAACTTTTTAAAAAAATATATAAAATAACGTTTTAATTTTTTTTGTTTATTAATAAAGCTTAACGTATTATTTTATTAGTTAGAAAATATTTTTAGTAAAAATATATAGTTTTAATAACATAAGTTAAAAAGTATATTATATATTTTATAAAAAAAAAATTTTATAATAATCTTATATTTTATTTAAATTATAATTAAAAGTATATTTTTAAACGTTTTTTTTTAAAGCTAAAAATTAACTAGTAATGTTTTTTTAATATATTAGTATAATTTTAAGTTATATTTTAAAACTTTTTTTTATAAAATTAGTTTATAATTATAGCTTTTAATTAAATAATTATATATTTAACAATTTTAATATTTATAAAAAAATATTTATTTATTTTTATATTAACAAAGTATCCATATATAGTAAATATTTTTTTATTAAATACTAAGTTATATATTATAAAAAAAAAAATTTTTTTTAAATAAAAAGTTAAAAAATTTTTAATATTATTAACTACTATACTTGCTAATATTTTTTTTAAAAAAAAGTTTATAGTTTTTAAAGTTAAACTTTTTTTAAAATTTTGTTAATTTTTTTAACGTTTTTATCTGCTGCTTTATATTAAGCGAACAAAGTAATAAGTTATATTTTTTTATTATAAGCAAGCTTTAGCTTTAAAAAATAGTTTTTATTTTAGTATTTTTGCTTATAGTAAATAAAATATTTGCTTTTTTATATAAAGCGCTTTATTTTTATAAAATTTAAATAAAGCTATATTTTACTTAATATTATAATAGTAGGTTTAAAGTTATTTTTTTCCGCGAAAGTTTTTAGTTTATTGTTTTATTAGCAAAAGTTATAGTTTTTATTTGTTTTATTAGTTGTTAATATTTATTTACGTTGTTTATTTTTAATATTAACTTTTGCTAAGTTATAAACTAGTTGTTTTATATATAAAGCTAAAATTTTAAAATTATATTTTAAGTTAAAATATTTATTTAAAATTTAATTTTTTAAACGGGTTAAAAAATAAAAATAAAACTTTTTTTTTTATAAAGCTTTAGTTAGCATACGTTTTTTAGCTAAATAAATAAAAAAAATTTTAAAAATTTAAATTTATTTTAGCGTTTTTAACTTAAGTTTATTTTATTTTATATAGGCTTTTTTTTTTTTGTTAAAATTAAAATATTGTTATTTTAAATATTTTAATAAATTTTTTAACGTTATAATTTGTTTTAAATAAGCTTTATTAAAATAAAGCTAAAAGTTTTTAGCTATAAAGCTATTTAAATAAAATTTAATATTAGTTATTTTAGTAATATTATTGTTAAATTAATTATTATTTGTTTTTAAACGGTTAGTTTAAACTTAAAGCTAAACGTTAAAGTTTATTTTTTTTTTTTTAAATTATTATAAAAAATAGTTATATTAATTTTTATAGACTTTTTTTGTTTTTTTTTGCCTAAAATAGTCGAAAAAATATTTTTTCGATTATAAAATATAAAGTTTATAATAAATTAATTAAATTTACTAATTTTTTTTTTTTTGTTTTAGTTTTTTTTATAGTTTAATAATTTATTTTTTTAAAATATTAGCTTAGTTGTTATATTTGGTATATAATTGCTTAATAACGTTTATAACGTTTTTAAAATTAATATTTATAGCTACTGTTTATTAATAAAAGTTTTAAGCTATTATATTTTATTTATAAACTAATAAAGCTTAAGCTTTTATTTTTTAAAACAAAGCTTTACGATTTTTATTATAAACGTTATTAAAAGCTTTTTAATTTATTAAATTATTAAAGTTTAAAAAACCGTTTTTTTTAATATTTATAATAGCTTTAAAATAAAAATAAAGTTTATTATTTCGAACGTTTATTTTAGCAAAATATTTTATTTAAGTTTTTATATACTTATAAATACTAAATAAAATATTTTTATAGCAACCTTTTTAAAATTTAGCGTTATTAGCGTAGTTAATTTTAAACTATTTATAAATAAATAAATATAGTTTTTTAAACATATTTTAAAACTTGTCCTTATTTTTATTATCTTAATTTCGGCCTATTATATAGCTAGTCGAAAATACTATTAAAGCAGGGCCTATAAAAAAACGTTAACAGAACTTATTAATAAAAAAGTCCTTTTTGCCGTAAAAAAAAAATCGATTAAATTGCTAAAATTAAATCTAACCTTTTTACGTATAGTTTTTTAAGCTACGTAAGCTGTTATAACAGTATTATTATTTTATACTATTTTATAAATAATATTATATTAAGGATTAAAAGTTTATAAAATTAATAAAATATTAGGTTCTAATTTAGTTAAAATTGGCTAGCTATAAGGCAAGTAGCAAAGGTTAAATATAGTTTAAATAAATTAATAATTTAATTTATTATTAAATTTGGTTATTATAATCTTACGATTATTACAATTAGTATTTTTTATAGAAATAAAGCTCCTAGTTAAAGTCCTATTTATATATTAATCGTAAAATAGAAAAAAAAAAAATATTGTAAGTATAAAATATATATAAATAGATTTATGTATACACGGATAGCTAATTATATAATTAAAGGTAGGTTTGTCCTATAAGTATTATATAGCAGCCAGCCGTAACTTTAAATATTTAATAAAGAGCTTACCTTTTAACTAAGCTATTTTTTAAAGCTATTTTTTTAATTAAAAGTTATTAAATTAGTTATATATTTTTTTAATACTATAGCCTAAACTTTTTTTTTTTAGTTATTTATATACGTACGATTTTTTTATATATAAGGTTAAGCTTTTAGTAGTTAAAACAAAGCTTTAATAATATATATTAACATTTTATTATTAAGTGTTCGCTATAGTAAAAATTATATATTTTTAATATAAAGTTAATATTTATTTATATATATTTAATAAAAGTATATAATAAGCTTTTGTTTTTTTTAGTAGGTTTATATAAATAATTGTTTTTTATATAGCTAATAAAATTGTTATTTTTTTAAGCTTTTATTTTAAATATATTAAAAATATTAAGTATAATTTTGCTAGCTATATATATAAAGCTTAATATAAAGGTTTTTTTATATAAGCTAATAATTATATTTTAATATTATAAAGTATTATTTTATATTTTAGTACTATATTAGCTTTTAAAACTATAGCTTATTTTAAATAAATATTTTATAAAGCTTTTTTTAGGTTAATAATAAGCTCGATTGTTTTTATTTTATTATTTTTATAATAAACTTTCGTAATTTTATTTAGCTATTTATTTGCTTATTTTACTAAGTTTTAAATATGCAAGCTTTTTGTTTTATATATAAGCTTTTTATAATTATATTTATATTTAAGCTTAAATATTAGTTAGCTATTATTATTAAGCTTTTATAAATTATTATATTATTAATTAATTGTATTAAAAGCTTTTATATAAATTTTTTAATAATTAAAGTAAACGTTTATATATATTTATTTAATAAGTTTTGCTATTTTTATACAGTATATATTATATTATTATAAAGCTTGATTATAAAGCTTGCTAGCAATAATAAATAAGCTTTGTCCGGTAGCTATAAAGTTATTATAAATAGTTATATTATAATTTATGCTTATATTTGTAAAATAGTTAGCAATAACGGGCGATTTTAGCTTTATAAGCTAAAAAGCTCGCTTTTTTTTATAGGTTATATAGTTTTAAAAATTACAGCTATATATAACTAATATAAAGTTTTATTTTTAAATAAAAAAGTTTTTAAGTAATTTTAATATATATACTATAACAAGCTTATAAAACTACGTTAAAATAATTATATATATAAAGTATAAAAATAATAAAACTTTTAATTATTAAATTTTACGCTTAAGTATAAAGCTTGCTAATAGCTATTATAGGCGCTTTTAAACATTTATATATTATAGTATTAAATTTATATTAATTTTTTATATAAAATAAGTATATATTTAATAGTTTTACTATAATCTTAATTAGTTACGTATAATACCTTCTACTAGGGGTACGCAAGAAGCTCCATTTTCCTAGTAGCAATAGCCCTAAATCCAACACCTGGGGGACATGGTCTAAGTGACCTACTAAGCTGATGTTCGAAGCTACTTCCAACCAATTAATTACTGCGTACATACATATAGTATATGCTAATAGTTATAGGGTTCTTTGTGTCAGATTTGTAATGTGTGTTAGAGCGTGTCCTTGCTCTGTGTATTGCTCGCGCTATTGTGTTTCTATGTGTTAGATTTTGCGCTTGGGTGTAGAGCTTGCCAATGGCTGTAACAGGCGCTCTTAAACGTATGTATTGTAGCATTCGATGTTTATTAATCCTTTATATAAAATAGGTATATATTTAATAGTTCTACTATAATCTTAATTAGTTATATATAATACTTTTTATTAAAAGTACGCAAAAAGTTTTATTTTTTTAGTAGCAATAGCTTTAAATTTAATATACTTTTTTAAAAATAGCTACTTTAGTTGTTTTTTTTATATTAATAAGCTTTATATAGGTGTTTTTTACGTTTTGTTAGTTTTAACTACTATAAAGTTTTTTTTATTTTTAAGTTTGTAGCATATAAATAATCGAGCTTATAAATAGCGTATAGCGCGCTCGAAGGACTTATTTTTTTTATTAGCAGAGCTTTTAATAGTAGTTTTTTATTTATAATAGGTTGTGTGCGCGCGTATAGCATTTATTAGTAAGCTTATAAATAATAATTAGTTATTTAAGGGTATTTCCCTTTTTATTAGCAAAGCTTTTAATAGTATTTTTTTATTTATAATAAGTTGCTATAGTATATATAAACGCTTAAAATATATATAATATATTTAAAAGTATTTTTTTTTTTGCAAGCTTGTATGTATTTTATTAAATATTTAGTAAAAAGCTTACCTTTTAATTAGGTTACTTTTTTAGGGCTACTTTTTTAGTTAAAGGTTATTAAGTTAGCTACGTATTTTTTTAATACTATAGCTTAAACTTTTTTTTTTAGCTACTTATATACGTACGATTTTTTTATATATAAAGTTAAACTTTTAATAGTTAAAACAAAGCTTTAGTAGTATATACTAGTATTTTATTGTTAAGTATTCGCTATAGTAAAAATTATATATTTTTAATATAAAGTTAATATTTGTTTGTAAGCGCTTAATAAAAGTACGCAATAAACTTTCGCTTTTTTTAGCAGGTTTATATAAATAATTATTTTTTATATAGTTAATAAGCTTGTTGTTTTTTTAAACTTTTGCTTTAAATATATTAAAAGTACTAAGTATAAGTTTGTTAGCCGTATATATAAAGTTTAATATAAAGGTTTTTTTGCGTAAGCTAATAGTTATATTTTAATACTATAAAATATTATTTTATATTTCGGTATTATATTAGCTTTTAAAAACTATAGTTTATTTTAAATAAATATTTTATAAAGTTTTTTTTAAGTTAGTAATAAGCTCGATTGCCTTTATTTTGCTATTTTTATAGTAAATTTTTATAACTTTATTTAACTATTTGTTTGTTTATTTTATTAAGTTTTAAATATATAAACTTTTTGTTTTATATATAAGTTTTTTATAATTATATTTATATTTAAGCTTAAATATTAGTTAGCTATTATTATTAAATTTTTATAAGTTATTATACTATTAATTAATTATATTAAAAGCTTTTATATAAGTTTTTTAATAGTTAAAGTAAACGTTTGTATATATTTACTTAATAAGCTCGGCTATTTTTATATAGTATATATTATATTGTTATAAAGCTCGGTTATAAAGTTTGCTAGCAGTAATAAATAAGCTTTATTTAATAGTTATAAAGTTATTATAAATAGCTATATTGTAGTTTATACTTGCGTTCGTAAAGTAGTTAGTAACGGCGGGCAATTTTAGCTTTATAAGCTAAAAAGCTTGCTCTCTTTTATAAGTTATATAGTTTTAAAAATCGTAGCTACGTACAGCCGATATAAAGTTTTGCTTTTAAGCAAAAAAGTTTTTAGGTAATTTTAATATGTATGCTATAGCAAGCTTATAAAACTAAGCTAAAATAATTATATATATAAAGTATAAAGATAATAAAACTTTTAATTGTTAAATTTTACGCTTGGGTATAAAGCTTGCTAATAGCTATAATAGGCGCTTTTAAACGTATATATTATAATATTCAATGTTTATTAATCCTTTATATAAAATAGGTATATATTTAATAGTTCTACTATAATTTTAATTAGTTACGTATAACACCCCTTACTAAAGGTACGCGAAAAGCTTTATTTTCCTAGTGGCGATAGCCCTAAATCCAACACTATGAGGCTTTTATTGTACAGAGAGTTTTATGTGGAGCTTATGAGCCACCTACTCCAGCCACCACACTACGCCACTTAGCTTATATAATCAATTGAGCGATCTCCTTAATAGTGCGGGAGAAGCGCGTAGTGCGCTGCCAAATCCAACACTTTGCGGTTCCCACTTTACCTTGACTGCCGGTTTTCTTGGCAATCATAAGCAATTATAAGTACTGTAGAGACGAGTCCCTGTATTTTCTCATGCCACGCCGGACACCAGCACAGCGTCTTGTCTCTCGACAATACGGTACCAACAGGATACTGCAACAACGATCCCTCCAGTCCCTATAATTACTCTGTGTTTACGCCTAAACATAGTACTTGGGCCTATTCAAGTGCAAGAAAATCTTACCACTAGCAATTGATTGATCTCTGCCCACAATCAAGAAATGGATGACTCCAAAGACACCTTGCGCGAGATCACCATGCGCTACCGACAGCCCATCGTCTCACTTCTCCTCGAGATTCAGCAATGCCAAACGTCGCAGCAAGATTTTCTCGGCTTTCTCAACCATCTCGAATGTTTCTACATCGAAAGATATAAAAGAACCACATTACGCCGGCGCTGGATCAATCCATTTCAAGTAACGAACTATGTCGCATTATCATATACCTGGGATCCATCTCAATACGAAAACCCGAGCAGTGGAAGATATTCAGTCGAGATCAGGTGCAGAGGCGGAAATTATCCGTCTCCAGTTCGGAATTGTGTCTTTGAGCGCATTACGAAATACATGCGTGTTAAGGGCGTCGAACTGCTGTGGATTGACCGGCATAGTATCCCGCAACGAGCCTGCAAGGCACCTGCTTGTGAGCACAGAATATGTCATAAGAAGAAGGCAGGCCTGCAGTGCATGGACTGGGTCTATAAACAGAGCAAGCACCCTGTCGCGTTACTGGGCCGACCCCTGGAGTCGCATCGCGAATTAACACTCCTTTACGAGATTCTGAAGGGAAAGTTCACAAACCGGTCTAATAGCACAGGTCAATTTCGGCCCCTACAGAAAGGAAATGTTGAGCGAGCAAAGGATGCACTGAAGTTGTTGTTTGCAATCACCAGCGATCTCTGGTGGCAGCGAGCCTGGACATTTCAGGAGAATTACAAGGGTGGCAAAGAGATGGTCCTGCTCATTCGCCATCCACCGTCTTTAGAAACATATAAAAGGCGACGCAGAACCTTTGGGAAAGTTCCAGGCGAGCTGTGCGTTAACTCGCGACTCTTTTCGGACCAGGCATCAAAGCTCTGCCGAGCGCTCCGGTGTACTGGACATCTAACGCCAGAAGAGCGAGAGATGATTGAATCGATATTGAGCAAGGCGGGAAAGTACACAGTTCTGCTGGACAAGTCGCAAACCATGTCCCCTGAAATCATCGCCGACGTTGAGGAAAGAGACGTTAGGGACTTTTGGGACCGACTTGCTATTGTCGGAAACTGTTGCAGTTATTCGGTACGCATGGACATTGAAAGGTTGCGACAGAATGGCCATAGTCTCAGTCTATCCATCTTGGCTATGTGCCTCTTGAACGGCGAGATTCTCGACAACAGGCCTTCAGATGAGCATACGGCATCTAACGTAACCATCTCTAGATTCCTTAAGGTCCAATCCTTTGACAAGCTATCCTCCCACAGTCTTGCTTTCAATAAGGGTAGTCGGCTTATCAACGTAAAACTTAACAAAAGCGGCATTCTAGCCAGTGGGCATTTATGGAAGCTCGGTCGCATTATTCGGACAGATCATTTTAGCAGTCAACTCCCGTGGGTAGAAAGTCCAAGAGGAGAGTTGGAGTTACTGGAACAGCGACATCTTACCCGGCTTTCTCAGGAGCTAGAAGCATTTCCCGAGAGCACGATTCTTGCGCACGACATCGCGGATTACTTGAAGAAAGATGCAATTGGCAGCGCACCTTTCCAAATTGGTGAGAATTACATGCGTATGATGATGATAGAAGTAAGTGAAGCGATTGGGGATGGGAAGACGTTGAGGCTGGGAAGCCTTAACGGGTCAGATGAGTGCACGGCTATCTTCATTTGGGAGAGTGATCACAAACCAGGATTCATCTTTACTTCCTCGCGGCCTAAGGACCCTGATTCCAAGGGGCATAAAGCCAATGATACAGATCGCCATGTTTCTCTCGAGGTAGAGCTTACATCCGGGACAGGACAAACCAAAGAAAGCCACCCACATTTGTACATTAAACGTTGGGTATCTGGTATTTGTTTTTTCGTGGAATCTCCACGAAGGGAGGTCGTTTTTCCATGGCCACCAGCGTTGAAGAACATTGGTTTGTGAAGGGCCATAGGATGTATAGACGTTCCACAGCTGGAAAACTCGTGATCTTCAAGTACTGCCTAGGGCAAAGCCGTACCTAAATGATAGATATCATTTTAGTCCTGCAACGACATATCACTGCTGGTATACTGGGGTTGGTGGCTCGGGCGCTCTTATCAAAAACAGGCTATGGTCTATTAACACCCAATTAAAACTGGCCAAATCGGCCGAGTACATGATTAGCCTATTTCGTTTCTCGTTTCGACACCATTTCGACTCCCTCCCATTAGGAGGAAGTCGAAACGGGGACAGGGGCGGAGTTGGCGGGGAATTCAGGGGCTTAATGATTGTTGCATGCTTCAGTTTTCAATTCGAGGCCTGAAGGGATTACCATTACGACTGTACAATTTCTTGCACTTTTAATACGTTTAGGTTGACATATTGAGATTAGCCTTTTCATACCAACCCTAACGACTAAATAATGGACAGCAAGACCTTCACATCTTTGGCCCTCGATCAGTCGACTACAAGGCGAAATGCAACAAGGATTACGTTATAACCCACTCGATCCATACAAGATCCGGGTCATTCGACTGTTCACTGAGGCAGATCACCCAGTCCATGCGACCGGGCCAGTGCACTGTAACATTTTGCAAGTTCCGCTGAAAGAATCATATCTAGTTGGCGGTTCTAAGGATGCGACGAGAGGGTTTAGTAGAACTTGGCCGGTGAAGGCAGATGATGCCTTTGACGAGCAGTCTAATTTGTCGCAATCACTGGATTTCGAACAACTTTTCAAAAGGGTCTATTAGAGCGCTGTTTCCCGTTTGTCCGTATACCGGAATGTCCGCGCTTACGGACACCCAAGTGCCTCGGAAGAAGGAAAGCAGAGCTTATGGTAACGAGACGGCGCTCAAATCAGGACACAAAGGACCATCGTCCTTGGAGGTACACCTGGGGTGATTTCGTGGCTGTGTCTTACGCCTGGGGCGACCCATCTTCCAAGCGTGAGATCTTTGTCGACGGTATCCCCGTGTTAGTGACGGTTAGTCTCGAGGCGGCTCTGCGGGAGCTGCGAAATCACGTTCGCATACAACAAGGCTTTTTGATCTGGGCCGATGCGTTATGTATCAACCAGGAAGATCTGGATGAGCGTGCAGCCCAGGTTGCGCGAATGCAAGACATTTACCGGGCTGCATGGCAGGTCGTCATATGGCTCGGGCCAGAACAGCGTCATAGCGACCTGGCGATATTGGCACTATGATATATGAGCCTTCAGCTGCAACAGGAAGGCGAGATGTCTATATTCTATCAGAGAGTCCAGTTATTTGTTGTTCGCTTGCCGTTTTGGCAATGGAAACATACACACACAACCCTCAACATTCAAAAAGACGCACTCGAAGCTATTTATCACTTCCTCGCCCGACCGTATTGGCGCAGGCTCTGGATTATTCAAGAAGTCGCCCTAGGGGCTGCAAACTCGCCTGTTCTTTGCGGAAACAGTTCCCTCCGGTTAAAAGACATATTCAACGCGTTACAGTTTATGAAGGGAGATGGCGCTGCACTAGGCCAGTACATCATCATGTCCGCGAGAGGCCGGGATAAAATTACAAACAAATGGAATAGCACGCCAAAAGATACACACAAGGTATCCGAGAAGATGTGGGAGAGGCCGCTCGCGATAGCATCTCTGCAGGTTTCAAACGGGGAATTCTCTACAATGAAGAGTGAGATCTACGATGTGCTACTCCTAGCCGGCGAAGCAAATGCTAGCAACGAAAGAGATCGGGTCTATGGAATCCTCGGTCTGCCTCAGGTTGCACACAACATCCAACTGGTTCCTGATTATAACCGCACGGTATCCGAAATTTTTACCCTCTTCTCGGCGAACCTGTACCTAAGCCGTAACCTTAACGGCCTACGGCTCGTGAATAGTCCCGTGTCAGCGAAAGGAACTCGGTATTGGAAAAGCGAACATTTTTCGCGCCCCCGGGCGCCGAAGTTCATTCATAGGCACCGCGTCGTCCATCCCGGCTGCAAGCATGACCTGCCATCGTGGGTAATCTGCTGGTCATGCCCGCGCAACCCCGCGGAGCCATTGAACAACGTAAGATCCGTCCCAAAATTTCCATCCATCAACCCACCATCTATAATCGGCAATATCCTCACTGTTAGAGGTGTCATCTTCGACACCATAGCCACTCTGAGCGCCTTCCACGCTACAGAATCTGACAAATCTTACCCCTGGAATACGCCCAATCCTCCAATTAGTCCTTACGGCTCTCACGACGCCACCTGCGAAGCTCTAGCGCGCACCTTGACAGGTAATGTCGAGGGTGGTGAAGATCCTGGCCTCGACCCATCCCGTGCAATCCTCGACTGGAGACTCTGGTCAACTGGCATCCGTGGCCTCGACAGCAACCTCTTCGGGCTGAAGGATTTCTATTACCGTAATAAGACACTACAGCTCTTCAAAGCATGGTCTTTGGAGTCCCTTATCCGCTCACCCAAAAGCACTATAGTTCAGCGGCTCCGTGCCACCGCGCACACAACGCCACGGATTCTTCACATCACGGCCACGCACCGTGAAGCGCTTTCAAGCGTAATGCGGTTGCTACGGTTGCTACGGTGGCGGAGGCTGGTGACTACGAGCAGCGGATATCTAGGCCTTGTATCTGCGGCAACAAGAGCGGGCGATGTGATCGCCCTGGTCCCTGGTTGCGATACACCTTTAGTTTTGAGAGCAAACACAGACACGGAGGGCGGGGCGAAATTCTCGGTTGTGGGCGAGACACGCGTACGTTGGGTGACGGAGCACGAGATGGATAGGCGCTTAACTGAAGCAGGGGATGCAATGGCTAGTATTTCTATTTATTAATTGATATGTAGAAAGGAGGCACTGTAACTAGTGTGGTAACATCACATTACCTAATTTACTAAAATGGATGGCATGAAGCACAGACTAACCCCCGGTGGATCATGCCCTCGTTTTAACGGGGGGAACGACTGGAGTAAAACCAGGAAACCCCATGTCCCTGTTTGGCCGTTACCGCCAGAATCCTGTGCCGATATGTAAACAATACATATTAGTCAGCCTACCCCCTTAGCTAAAGTCTACGCCAGTTGAGCAAGTTACCCGGGCCAATTCAATACGTAGGTGCAAACTGTCTGTAGATTTGCAGGGACCGTTTCAATGCTAAGGCCAAGATCACCAGCACGATAAAGGCATCTCTGGACACCATAATGAATCCAGAGTTCTACCCAACAGTTCTTGCTCAGCCACTAATCTAAGAGTGAAATCAGATATTCCACCCGCAGATATCCAACGAGACGCACACGCGTAAAAGATTTGCTACATATACTGAACAGGGCAACCGCTCACTATGATTGATCAACTACAGCTTGTTAATACATAGTCCGTACGCACGAATATCGTCATCCCCAGGACTAATCCAACAAACGACTGTGGAAATTTTGCGAAGATGGGTGGAATTCACTAATGGCCGAGGTAACAAGGCTGGAGTTGAGAGTTATTTTGTTTTGTAGCTACTAAATATAGAGAAGGTCTAATTGTGACAATGTTTGGGAGTGAGATGAAATGGGATCTTCTATGTAGGGGCACGATTGACAAGGCGGGCGATGAAGACTTCTGAATGTCGTTGAAAAGCGGAGGTAGAGGACGAGCGACGGCGGAGGAAGTAGCATTATTACGCATTTCGTAAAAGACCTCGGCGAAAGCCGAGCGGCTTAACACCTTTTCTTAGCAAGGAATTCCTATCTCCCTCACCGATCCATGACATCGCCGTTAAGCGATCCCATTTATCTAGCGACATCTTATGCTGCAAGTATAACACTGTAACGGCGTACGCGACCTGTTTCAATTTCAAACAATATAATGGCGTTTGCCATCGCTTATTGGGACACAAATTAATAAGCATGCAGTACCACACTCAAGACTGCCAATAATATGTTAGCAACCCGTAGTAAACCCGTCAGAGACCCTGCACGAGTCTGAGAATTTTCAAGGCAGTGGTAACGATGCACATGACGTACGGCTTCGATCTCCATGCCTAGATGATTCATCCCCCACAGGGGTGTCACAAGTAGGACTTTAGGCCACAGCAGAAGTATACGTAGGGACTCAATATTATTAATTCCTGAGTCCCTCCCAACTAATAGTTAGCAGGACCTCGGACCTTTATATCGCTAAATATGATATTACAGTTATCCACAAATATAATCAAAATAAAAGAGCTAATTGTTTAGCCGCAGGTTTTATATATTATATAAATGGTACTCATTTTCACTCGATAGACAAGGATTAGCACTCGACTTGAGTAATCGTTAGTAAGGCTACCAATGTCCCTAAGGAGGTGCTAAGGTTGTGTAATGTAAGGGACTAGAGAGCCATATAAAGGACGTTTGTAACCAGTAGACAAGTTATTCTCTAAAATCTCGATTACCCTATCAAAATAGATGTATTTGGAAGGTATAAGTATTATTGGCTGTCTATTCTAGAATAATAGGATAACAATTCTGCTCATTCCATGCCTCTCCTTCCATGATCCCATGCAAATACGCATCGCCGACCAAAGTAAACCGTTTCTGATTAGGTTCATTATACGAAGCGCGTACAATTAGCGGCTTCTTGCCGCCCTTGCACAGAATTACAAGGTCTCCAGGTCGCACGGTCGCGGGTGCTAGGCCGATGCAACCTTGCGCTGTCCTTATAACAGTGATTGTCCGTATAAGTTGGTCGTCATATTGACTAAATCTGCGCAAGCCTCGAGCGTACAGTGTTGCGAAGATGACAGAGTAGTAAACAAATGGGAAATGGGTACTCCGGACTCTTGGGCAGCGGTCCAACTGTCTCCCCAACCAGTTACTGAAACTCCCTGTGTGTATATCCTGGCTCGGCACACCATCTAGGTACCATGCCGTCTGCTGGCTGCGGAGTGCCATGACCAACGCCCAGTAGACATCAACCATATCTTCGCCATTCATATAGGTACCTGTTGCGCCATTCGATGAAAACTCCCAGTCTATCCACTCGAATACCCAAATTGTTAGCAGGGCTAGGGAACCAACTGCGGATTTGGCTGAATCTGGTTGATTCAGTATTGGGAGGCTAGAGTCCACCGACCGAGCTCCTATGTCAACAACGTGGTCAAACACGTAGCCCGAAAGAGTGACCAAACTTTGACCGGGGCCGCTGAATTGAGGTGCGGAGCTGCTGTCGCCAGATGCCGAATAGTGTGGCGGTGCTGTGTAGCAGAGTGCTTCCGTGTCAGCATCTATTGCACTCCAATCTGGTACCCATGACGGTAGGTCCTTTACACGGTTGCTCTCTGGGTTACGCAGCCGAGGAATTAAGAGCAGATCCAGATTCTGGGTTCTCTCAAGTATCCCTTTCGCCGTTTGGATGAACAGGGCCCTCGGCTCCGTACGATAGTCTGGGAGAATTTCCATTGCTTTAAAATCTTGATCCAGGAGCCTCATTCGGTCTAATGAAGAAATTCCATAGAGAGCAAACAATTTATCTCTCGGGTCAGAGCTTTTGGACCCATGGAAACGACGGAGAAAGCTTAATAAATCGTCCTCCAGTGACGGTTGAATAGTAAGTGTATACATCGCCATCGCCGCGGAAATTTGGGTTGGGGAGGGCCCGATATGCAGCGGTAGAAGCAATTTCCTCTGGCGATAGATGTAGAATAGGCCCGACCGCCTGCCATACTCTACCCCGGACATGAGAGTCTTGAAATCGAGCATATGCTGGCCACAGATCACGACAGCAGCTTTAGCGCAGATAGCCTCCTGAACAACCCACATTCTCTCGAACCAGGGGCGTGTGAAGAGAAGTCGCAACGCATCTGGGTATCCTCTCGATCCGACTTTACACTTGGCACGTGTGTAAACCTTACGCCAAGTTCCCAGCTTATGAATACTAATGTCGGGCTGGTCCTGACGCAGCGAGCACAGGTGTGTCGCCAGCTGGAATGCCGCCTGGGGGTCCCAGTATCGCGGCTTTAAAGCCGGCTCATCCAGCCAGATCAGAACCTGGAAGGCATTGGAATAAATGAGGTGCATTAATCGAACCTCACGCGAGCGCTCATCGACGTCACTTTGATTGATGCAGAGAGCATCGACCCAGATATCGCGCTCGACATCCGGGGAGCGGAGTTGGAACAACGCTGCGCGGAGCGAGGATGTGAGAGGAAGATACGCAAAACCAATTGCTATCCTATCGACTTCAGTAGCATCGCCCCAACAATATGAGAGTGCCTCGTAGACAGGCGGGTGCGAACTATCATCTAGATGGGCATGGCGTATCTCCCCTGCAAGTGGGCTATCTGCTGTTCCTGGTAGCAGCCGTAGAATTCGAAAAGGAAACGACGAGTTGTCATTTGAGGAAAAAAGAGGCCCGTATTGATATAATCGTGAGTTTTCCATATTAGTTATATAAGTCTGTGTGATAGCGAACCAAACGGTTGATAATGGCTTACAAAAAACTAACAAGACTATTTGTTTTAGTGTGTAAAAGATAGTAAGAGCCGGTTATGTGATATATAAACCTAAAAAGGCTTAATTAGTATTTATGTCCTTGTTGTTTCATATTGCTTAGCCCCTATGCAGCCCACCCAACAGATAGTCTAAAAATAGCGACAGAGCAAGGATTAGAGTGGAATAGCCGTCTTGCTATGCCTCCATTACCTCTGCTCCAACACTATACCCAATTCCAGTAATACTATTCAGCTTCCCGTTAATTTACCAATTCCTCCGTTCCCTCACAACCACAGTGTTGCAGGCAAACCAATTTCGTATTCACTTCCATCATGCACCTAGGAATTAGAATGCACAGAAAATAGTTTCATACTATCCTGCTATACGGAAGGTTGTCGAACTAAATAACAGGGATTATATTGCAAAAATGAAAGTAATTGATGTAAGAGCTCATTTCAATTTACAATCTTTATGGTCGCCATCTAGTGACTTTGGACCTAATTAGCTAGTGCACACGATAGCCATTGTATAAAGAGACACTATCGCCGTTAATGTTGTCATGACATACATAGGTACTGAGGTGTCCTAAATAACCAGCCCGGTTGCCTTCATTCCCAAACCACAATGTAATTTTCTCTGCTTATGTAATGTCCACCTATTCAGGGTTTAGTCAGTGTTAAGCATCAGGCCGCTGGTTGTCATTCAAGGAATATATACCAGTAACCTGCTTCCTTGGAGTCAGAGCTCGAGGGCCGGTTGCAGCATTTTGTAATGGTTCCGAAAGCCCCTGGGAAGGGCTGTCTCGTAGCAAGTCGTTTTGGTAAGATGCGTCAAGCGATGGAGCTCCTGCTATTTACATCAGAACTATACTGGAACATAGTTGGTTCCAATTTTCGAACCTTTGCGATTTGATACACGAAAAATGATGAAGCAAATGCCTGGCATGAGCAGAACAAATGTAATAAGGTTGATCGCGTCCATTTTTGGCGAATTCGGATTCAAATGGCAACTCAAAGACTTGGGTTTCAAGGACAAATTGGGCTAAACATATGTCATGAAATGAAAAATGAGAGGGGCCTCCACTAAGGCGACTAAATGTCCAACGGATTTCCGGTAGTTGAGAGAGTGTTCTTGCTGGTGGGAGTAGATGGGAGCCACCGCTTTTATAGGCAAGTTTAGAGGGTATACACCTCCTAGTACTAAGAAAAAAGTTATAGTCACAATCCTTACCAGTCTCCCGCTCACCCTCATTCCCATTATATTTTCTAAAAATAGATATTTGGGCGCTCAAGTCCAGGATTATGCTGTTGGTGTTCCAGGTGCATAGAAAACGTAAGTATTTCTTATCATAAGTGAAGTACATATTTGCCAAGCCAAGTTATAGCCCCTCGGAAAGATACAGGGGGAGTAGGTGATTTTCGCTTTTTCCAGGGGTATTTAGAAGGATTTAGGCACATTCGAGCATACACCAGAACCGAAAATGCTCCCCGCTTCTTTGTTAATCGACCCGGGTACATCAACATAGTTAGAAACTACTTCGAATCAAGTATGAAAGCTTTTACCAACATGAGGTCGTATTAGACAAGTATTGTATACCCGTACCCAAGCCATACTAGGAATTGATATGGCGCACTTGACTCTCAACAACGAGGGTGTTTTTCCACTTCTTTCTGTTCTTCTCCAAAGCCGTTCACATTATTGTCTGCAAATACAAGTCCCCAACCATTTCCGAAATAAGGGAGGCATGTACGCTCCACTCTCCAGATCCCCCGTAGCCCTTGAAGCTGCTTTTACTTCCTTTTAATTATCCCGAATACGATTATGTATCTACCTATCTCTATGTGTCTCCACTCCTTTTGACAACTATTCCACTCCTCGCGACGTCCCATACAATTCAAAATGTCCAGTCAACTCCGGTCTGTAAACCTACCAAACATCCCTGCGCTTCGTCGTGAGCTCGATTACGTCAGCATGTTCCCATCGGTGCACTACGTTCATCAATGGTGTCAGGGTCTCCAGGGAAAAGTCCCGCACCCCAAATGGAATATCTGGTATCAGCCTCCATGACTGAAATCCCCACGACCACTGGAGCGGCCTCTCCGAGATGGCTGCTGCCTACCTAGACACAAATGGAAATGGCCTCCTTTTCTGGCCGGGCGATCCCTATTAGCAAAAATTGCCTACAAGCCTCGGTATCCCCGAGACGGCTCAAAGCATGCAAACCACCCCTGGCAGAGCGGCAACCGCTCTTACTGCAACATGTGATTCAAAAAACTTATGAAGCTGCTGGTACTACGAGCGACTGAGCAACAGTATTGAAATAGAAAGTACAAGCATAAAGAGAAGTGGGATCTAATACCAATATCGTAGACCAGGCAAAATCACAGCCACACTGAAACACTTCCTCTATAGAGGTGGAAGGTAGCCCTTCAGATTTCATTCTTTCCTGTTGTTAGTTCAATCTACTTATAAATATTATTCGCTCTCCTAAAAATGACATGAGCAATAACTCGCCAAACCAACTCCACGCCCAGGCAACAGCACCATGGATAGAAACGGCATTTATCTCGTACCGACGACGACGACGACAATAACGACAACAATGACCACGACATATAATAATCCCTGCGAATCAATATGCCCAAGTGTGTTTACCCTTCTCACTCGCATCACACACACCTTCTTATACCAGTCCAAAGATCATGGAGACCCCAAGCACGAATCACCTTAGCTTAGAGTGTCATGACCACAAGCCTAGGGGCATGCATAGACTCTTGTTGTTGCGCGAAGGGTCTAAACACTTCCGTAGGCTAGTCCCCGCCATACACATACATGTCCTTTGTTCCAGGGGAGGTATCGTAACATAACATAACAAAGATGCTTAAAATGAGGTAGACTAGGCAAGGACACAAAGTAACCAGTCAAGGTAATCAAAGCATCAGGCCGCATCCCACCCCAGCCACATGGGAAGGAGTCCAATACGAAGTGGAAATCCCTTCGTACGGGAAGAGCAGTGAATACGAACAGTTGTGCAATGGATGACAATTACATTGCAGTAATGGTCGTTCCCAAAACCATTAATGAGCACACTACTCGCCCAACTGAATGATATATCAATATAACTTTTGTTCCTCTGATCAGCTATAAGCCGACCTTCATGTAACGTTATCCAGTACCATAGCATCAGCGCATAGTACAGCGCATATTGGTTAAGTGTTGATGCTAAATTTAAACGCACACTGGAAGTTGATATCTGGAAAATAGCAAAAGCTTGTGTGTTAAAGGGGTGAAATTGCGCAAAAAGATAAATTTGCATCAGCCGTGAATCGAACACGGGGCCCATCGATGGCAACGATGGATTTTACCACTAAACCACTGATGCTGTCAACTGATTGGTTCACAACATAAACTTCCCATATTCAGGATTAAGATTTGCAGCCTTCTACGTACGGCGCTCGAGACGGAGGCCACAATCACTTCAGAAGACTTCCACTTCTATCAAGCTTCCCATAGTTGGTAGCAGTACGAGCGGGCTGCGCCAAGGTAGCCGATCCCCCCACGTGCCAAAACGGACTTTCAGGTCAAGACACCCTTCTATGCCTAGGGAAAGCGGGGCGGCAGGTGTAAATGGCCTACGGGGTGTAAAAAATCCCATACACCTACGCAAGCAAGAAATAGGTTTCGTCTACCGGTTAGTTCTTTCTCGCAACCACGTGCCCTCAAATCGGAATAGCGGCCATCCAGCAAGCTTGAAAGACGAGAGAGATGTGAAGGGGTGGCGTTCACCGTCGAAGGGCCGGGACTGAAAACGACGATGAGACTATGGGCTTGAGTTCGACTACCTTCGGAGGTCGACCAACAGAACTATCAAGAGTCAACTGAGGGGCCGTGGCCCTTCAAGTCCCTATTTAGTTTACGAGGTTGAGGGTGAACTGATTAGAGACAACACCGTAGTGTCGTATGTCGAATTACATTACGGGGGAACTTCGTGATATAATCTTAATACTAACTAATATTGAACGAATGAAGGAATTTGTTTTGGATTTTTAACAGCAGATGATGTCTCGCTTTTTGACCGTTGTGACAGTGCGTCTTAGTATCTTTGCTTTCCTTATCAACTAAGGACTGCTGCACAGGTGCGACCCCTCGCCGAAGATATATTATTTAGGTTTAACTTTAGGGACGTTTATTAACATACCAACACGTCGCCGGCACTTTAGTTGTGGTAGTAGAAACTAGTCACGCAGCGTTCATATCTGGAACAGCTCGTAGGGTAATCTCAATAGACTCTGTTCCCCCACCCCTCTGGTTTTCAGCTTGGTCGTGGACGAGCAATCGAAGGTTAACGACAAACCTGACTCAAACGAGACAGCCGCACCGGCCGTCTTGATGTACCGATTCAGAGTTCTGGCTATGTGTATCGGGCAGGAGAGATGAGCAAGCTAACCTCAAGAATATGTGTCCATTCCGCATGCTGGTTCTCTACTAGTGTTCTACCTCTAAGTAGAATCTCGGTATTTGGTCTCCTAAACTTGCTCATACCAGATCCCGGTGCCGGTGGGCTCATTGCTTTCAGAGAGAAATCGACGTCGAAGTTTGGTTAAAGGCATTAGTAATAAGCGTCCTTGGCATTAAATCCCATACCTTATGCTGCATGCTTTAAACCAATTCGCTATCAGCATCTCGCTGCTGCGCTCTCTTTCGCCGAGGGTGTCCGGAGCCAGAATACGCGTCCACCCTGCCTCTCGCCGACGATGTTCGGAGCCATCGGAGACATGTAGCATAACACAATGGCCGATACACATCGGAGATTTTGGGAGACAGGTTTATAATAAAAAGGGACGAGCTTTCCTGCTCTCTATCTCCTCTTCGTTCTTCTTCACCACGCATTTACATCTCAACTTCCGCTTCAAGCAGCAAACCAAAACATCCAACCAACCAACCAACGTAACCATGGCGCAACCGCTCAATCTTGCAAAGCCTCACCGCCCAATTCACGTGGGCGTCATCCTCGGTGAGTGGCCCTTTCAACTTCCTTTACCCCCTCGAGCCTAAGGGCTGGCCGGGTTTGCTCCGCATATCCCACGCCCGCCCATCTCCCACGCAGACAACAAATTACTAACAATGCCATTACAGTGAAAGGGTTAGTCGGTGATAACCGCACTATATTCCCAGTAGACCGGTCGCACTAGCCTTCCGCTAACCCGAACCCTCGCAGGGAGACCGAACTCCTGGACATCGCGCCCGTGGACATGATCCACGGGCTAAGCCGGCACTTCACCAAGTCGCTCCCAGACGAACTGGGACCTCCGGGCTTCAAAGACGGCGCGATCGACATGAAGTTCCACTGGGTGACCGAGCACGGGCCCTCGACGCCGGGCAGTCTGACCTCTGGTCTGCGCGTCGTCCCGACGGTACGTGAGAGTCGTGTACCAGTGGGGGGCTAAATGCCCCCCCCTGGGGTGAATAATGCCTACAGCACAGCTGGCGTCTGACAGTTAACTTTTTCCCTAGGACTCCTTCGAGACCTGCCCACCGCTCGACATCGTGATCGTCGGCGCGTACGTTTTCGGATACGTGCCGAGCGAGGCGGAGCTGGCCTTCGCGCGCAAGAGCTACGCGCAGTGCGCGGCGTTCCTCGCCGTCTGCGGCGGGGTCGACTTCCCGCGCCGGGCCGGACTGCTCGAGGGCAAGACGGCCACGGGGCCGCGCGAGATAATCCCCATGTGGCGCGCCGATCAGTCGGCGGGCACGACGACGACGACGACGACGAACTGGGTCGAGAAGCGCTGGGTGCGCGACGGCAAGATGTGGACGAGCGGTGCCTTGTTCAATGGCTGCGACATGATGCATAATTTCGCAAAGCACGTCTGGGCCGACACCCCTTCCGGCGTCATCGTTGACTATCTGGGTAAGATGGGGGCCTGGCCGGATCGCGATGTTGATTACAAGGATGCCCCGTAGGATGCCTAGGTTGAGAGAGAAAAGGGGGAGGGGGGGCTTTTCGTTGCGGATATATGGCTAGGTTTGAGGACGAAGGACACGAACACCTACTTCTGTAGACTAAGGGTGAATCATAAAAAGCTCCAATTTATGGAGGATGATATCATCTCCTTTTGCGTGTGATAGCTCGTACTGCTAGTGATTCTACAATTGGTTAGTTTTATTCAAAACTACCTCGTAGAATATGAACTAATAAAGCCTATAGCAAATCACGCTTTCTTACCCGTGGTGACACTTTGGATTTGTCCAAGTGGACTTCGAGAATAGTAGAAGCCGAGGTAGAGTTATGGCCCAGGAGGCCGGGGACAGTCCCTATACCGGAGAGACTAGGAGGCCTATGACCGTGTGGTTGCCTCAGCCTCGGCCAACGAGGTGACCAGCCGCTCTCTACGAGTGGGACATCGCGAAGACGACGAGGACGACGTAAAGCCTGCAAAGCATCAGACAACGAGACTGTGAGGTTGAGCTCACACATCAAAGCAACCAACCTCACGAGATGCATACAGGGCGTGAGGATACAATTTAACCACCTGCACGCATCAAGTTTAACCACCCTACAAGGACAGCAAATTCAAGCAAATGCTAACACATAACGATTCAGTTTATATTCTCCTCTTCCTCTTCTTATTTCTTCTCTTCTCCATCTACGGAGTCAACAAAGTACAAACGTGGCCCTCGCAGGCACAAGTGTGAAGAATACAAGCACATTACATCGCAAGACCCGTCAAGCCTTGCATCGCATTACCCACGGTCCCATGACAAAAAGGGGCTAGAGGGTTGAAATACGTGTGCGCAGTAGTATAATTATGCCCAAAGCAGATTCGGACTAGGTGGGGGTATCATCGTAATTCATCATACAGCCCTCCCCAAAAAGAGGAGCAATGTGAGATTAAAACGTTAAAATGTAAAGTGAACAAAGAAAGAGGACGCAAAGGGCATCGCTATGCTGCGGTTGAAGCCACGGGTTCCGGTTCAGGCGGGCCAGATCTTGAGGCTGGCTCGCTATTTGAGATGGAAACCTCGGGATTGGGGATCTGGAAATCAAGCTGTATGTGGATTAGCATAATGCCCTGAGCAATAGTTTTGGATGCGACTGTTCCTTACGCTCATATAACCTGTCCGTCTTAGCGAGATGATCTTGGGAGGGATCGCGGCCTCTTCTGAACCTGTTGTTTTCTCCATCTCGGCGTTCCATTTATCGATCCACCTTTCCAGCTCATTTAATTTTGTCTTAACATTCGTGAAGCCGAAATCTTCCCAGAGCCAAGCAGTAAGTACACCGAACACACCATCGAGGATATTCCTCCAATTGTATGGACTGAAAATGGGGATTAGCGACCCATTGAGCTTCTCGATAATCCGACGGAATTCCTGTTCTGATATGCCGGCTGGGTCCAGTATCTCCGGGTACATGTTGGAGAATGTAGGTGCTAGATCACCGGCAATTAACCAATCCCGTCGAACACGAATGATGCGAGTTGCCTGGTACTCGGTTGAAGTGACAGGCACGTAGGGATTCAGGTGCGGGAAGCAAGGGTGCTGAGGACCCCATTCATCGCCTAAGCCCGGCTGATTGGGATCCCCAATGATGGACGAGTTGCTAGAAGATATGGCTGATCCGATCCCGCCGGGTATGGATAGAGTTGATCTGTTGTCTTGTTGGCCAAGTGCATTAGGTCCTCGCTCTAAGTCGGTAGAGAGACCCCTCGGAGGGTTGCCATCATCCGGCGACGACATAACCGCCTTGCCTTTTCCTTTGTCGAGCTTGGGAGCGGGCTGCTCTGCACTTTGAGTATGTACCAAACCAAAGCTGACGGCTCGTTCCCGGGATTTCTTTGTCACACTTTGGCCTCTTTTCTGGTGGCTTTCCGCGAATGAGTTGTCGCTTGATTTGATTTTCGCTAGTCTGGACCCTAGGCCGACCTCTGATGGCCCGTCAAGCGTTCCTTTGATATCGTAAGAATAGCGAACTGAGCTAGGAAGACTAACTCGCTTCCCCTCGTTCAGTCGTCCCTCGATTTGGAAGCTTAAGCGAGTAGGAGTAGGACTGGGCGTGAGATGTCGGCTTTGCCTTTGTTCGGGAAGAGTCAAGAGCGGATAATCACCTGCACCTGTTGCAGCTTGGTCATCTGGGACACGGGTATCATCAAGAGTCGGATGATTGAGCGGTATAGCTGGGGGGGGAGGCGTTGATGGACGTCGCTTCCTGTGAGTTCGGGCAGGTCGAGTATAGACTACTGGAGGAAGTCTCGGGGTATAATTGGTAGGATTCCAAAGACGCCCAGGGGCTCCTGTGCTTGGAGGCAAGCGATTCTCCGGGCCGGAGCCAGCTGCTCGATTGCGGAAAGGAAGAGGTGGAAGGCGGTTCGGGTGGACGAGTTCCGGCCCTTGAGGATTCTGACGACCGTGATGTCGTCGCGAACGTGTCGGGCGGGTTGCGGTAGCTTCTACAGCAGGATTGTCGTTGCGATTCGGATTGGACGGATACTCTGGCTGCTGAGATACCGAGACAACGACATTTGCTTTGTCTCGGTTGTTTCCTTTGTCTCGTGTTTCTCCTACGGCGGCCGATGCGAAGCGCTGCGGTTGGTTTGTGGCGCGTGGAGCCGTTGGGAAGACGGGAAAGAAACCGAAGCCGCCGCGACGGCCGGACTTGCGATGCTGCCGTCAAGCAAGCTATCGCGTGGAACGGAGGGTACGTTTCGTTGTCCGCTGCCGAGCTGGTGTCGCGGTCGCGTTGTATCGTCGTGACTGTGCGATTGGTCGTTTCGTGGTGACGGGGAGTAGCGAGAGCCGCCGGCGAGATTGGCGTTCAGGGGAGTTGGAAGGAGATTGGCCGAGTTCATGCAGGCCGGGATGGGAAGCTCCAGCACATGCATTGCCGCCGGGCCAATCGGACGGGGCCGCCAGGTGGTTGACGGGTGTCCACGGTTGTCCAGGGCCGATGCAGCTAAGTATGCGGGTGCAGACTGGCCTCCACAACTTCCCAAATACTGGTACGCCGACGCCTCCTTCTTCCTCTTGCAAACGGCTACCTCGTAGAGCCTGCCAGGAACGAAGAACAAGCAGATTGGCGTGGTGGGTCGGCGGGTGCTTGGTGCTTCTTGTGCAATCTCTACCGGCCGGCTCGACGGCTGAAAATTTTGTTGGTCTCGAAACGGGCTGATTTAGTGAGGTACTACAGCATGCTACTGGTACTAACTCAGAGTAAATAGCCACAAGAGGATGGAGCAGGTAGGCAGGCACCCAGATACCTACTTACGTACGTGGTCGCGCGGTAGCTGCCCGTAGGGATGTGTTTAGCATGGGCACAGGTCCAGGGTTGACGATAATGGGGAGAGTGGGCGTGACGAGACGTCTGCGCATTTCAGAGAGCGCAGGATTATGAAGGGATGAGTTGATTGCTTGGGGTGTCACATGCAGATATGGATTGGATGAGCAAGAGAAAATAGGAATAAATAAGCAGGTGGCGGTTATCCAACAATAGGTACATCCCAAGATAAGACAGCCTCAAACACCCACCACCCGTATACTATTTATTATAGAACCCGTGCTAGTCACGTCTGCACAGTACTGTAGAGCGTCTTCCGTCATCGTGCCTTGCGGGCCTCATGCCACCGGCGGGCTGCCAACCAGGGTGACGGTATACCAGGTACAGTACCGTAGCACAGATGCACGGCTGTAATAGAGGGCTTTAAATTGGGTTATTTCGCAGCAAGATTTTTCCAGATTTTGCCCACGCGGACAGCTCAACCGGGGAGCCCAGAGTCGGCACTATACCGTATTTAGGGGCCGGCTACAAAGCCTCCTGGGATGCGTCCTGGGCAGACTGGGACTACTGATTTGGACCTGCATGGCGCTGACCCGCGACCCGAACGGATGGGCCCATGCGAATGTCCGGAACGGGACCAATGACCGTTTTGTCTTGCTTGTTCCCGCCCCCATTCGATTTGTCCTGATCGCCCTCGTCTCGTCATCGCAACGACACCAATGGACTGAGGTAATCGAGGCAATACCAAGTACACGTCCGAGTATTGCCTTCCTCTCTGACGCGCTGAGCTCAGCTTCGCACAGTCCGTCCCATCTGCTCTGGTCATTCGTCTGTGGCGGTGGTACGCGGCAGGAGCCTGCAACTCTGGTGGAACTGCAATTCTTACAAATGGTGTGTCGCGGGTTCACACAGCTTCCTCTGCATTCTGCATGACCTCGCGGGGCTGGCACGACATCGCTACGCACCATGTTTGGTAGTTGGTCAATGCTTACGTCGATAATCGGATGAGATGCCCAACTAGCGTACGGAGTACCTGTTCGCAAGACTTCCAGGATTGAGAAAAGGGATAATTAAGACCGTTACCAACACAGCGGCTCAAGTATCTACTGTATGTCGAAGGGCCAGCCAGCCCCTTTTACCTTGTTGACCAATGTCCTAATAATGGTTACATCCTGAAGTATATTAATTTCGCCGTCGTCTCTCCTTCCTCCTTTCTCGTCGTCTGCGAAAACTTCAATTGGCATATAGCTTCCTTCGTCATTCCTACCGGCCATCTTGTCATCCACACATCCTCTTCCCTCCCATCCTTTTTACGGCCAGGAGGTATGTATGCCTTACCATTACCAGGTAAGACAGAAGCCGAGACCATAGGACCACACCACCATGTCGAGAAATGGACAGCTTGCCTCATTCAAGGTGGCGGGCGAGTCACAGTTCATGTCTCGAACGGACGGGGCTAGTGAGGTACATTGTTCGTGAGGCCTGCATGATGGGGGGGCCATTACCTATGTACGCTACCCAGGTGTTATAGCCGTAGCCTCGCTACACTAGGTAGCCACGCCTGACTGATTCTACGCGAAAGAAGGCCTCCAGAGAAGAGGCTAGCTGAACTCTTCTTAGCTATAGGTCAGTATTCGATAAAAGTAAAGGGGTAGGTACCCAGGTAATCTGGATACCGCTGTAGGTAGACCACATGAGGTTTTCATATCCCCGAGTCGATGTCCGTTGGTCATTGCTTTTGGAAGTTCTGCTAAATTCTGGGGGCCGGAAGTGCGCCCGCTGACGTGCGGCACGGGGAGCTGGGGTCCCGACAGACGGCATTCCAGCCAGTGACGTAGTGCAAGAGTTGCGGCACAGCTTGGGCTTTCCCTCTAGGTACCTGCGCTGTGGTGGCGCGAGGGTTAGCGATTTGACGATCGCTTCTTTGCTTATTGTATCACATTCGGCTGGTTGTCGTCACCGTCGCACCTCGCAGTCTTCTCTTGTTTCACTTCTCCAATTGCTCCCATCCCTGCGCATGCCAGAGCCTCCCTTCCCAATTCCCCATCTTACGTGTACACAAGCGACACGGCACCGACACAACACGTCCACCACACCCGGGATCCTTCACGTGCTCACTTATGTAGAGCTACCATACTCGGGTCGCCGGAGCTTCTTGCTTGCCTACACTGCCAACCCTGCGGACTGACTCGTGCGACTGCAGGCCCGCCCTCGGCTCGCTGATCAGATTCAGGACGGTGTTCCCGCCGTTGAAGGTTGATGGCCGACGCATGACCGCATGCGGTCAGTCCATATAGGCACCAGCCATGGCCGATGAGAGTTACGCTTCAGCCTCCACGACCACCGTAAATGCTACCACCCCCGCCCGCGACGCTGCCTCGACGAGTCATGACAATGCATCGCCGCCCGGCTTTGCCTTTCGACGCGCAGCTACCGTTGGTCAGCCCCCAGCGCTACGCCGCCGCTTGAACGGGAATAATCCGCCGCCCTCCGCCGAAAACAATTCTTTCACCAACCTCCGCAGACGCAGCTCGACCTACTCGGACTACCTCGAAACGAGCGCCGACGAGCTGCTTAACCCCAGCAAACCAAACACCGAAGAAGACCACCAGAAGTCGCCCTTTGTCTACATCCCACTTACGCTCGCCTTGCTACCTGCTGTTGCTGGCGTGTTTTTCGAAAATGGCGCTGCTTTCTTCACAGACCTGATACTTCTCAGCTTGGCTGCTATCTTTCTGCACTGGTCGGTCACGCAGCCATGGGATTGGTATCATTCGGCCCAACAGATCCGCGTGGTACAGGACGAGATCTTGTCGGACTCGGTCTTTGAATCCGACAGCGACCTCGAGACCACGCCCCTCTCACCTACTACATCACTGGAGAATATCCCCGAGGAGAAGGGGAAAGAACCAGAGACCGAGGCGAAAGCCAAGCACCCCCCAGCGAGCGGACACGCGCGATGGGAGGCGCGACAGAGAGCCGCTGTCAAAGAGCTTTACATCCACGAGATAATGGCCCTGACATGGTGTTTTATCTTTCCGATGTTGGGTGCCTATCTGCTACATGCTATTCGGGGCCAATTATCTCGGCCGTCCGAGGGTTTGGTATCTGACTACAACCTCACGATATTCCTCTGCGCCGCCGAAGTGCGCCCTATCTCGCACCTGATCCGGATGCTCCAGCAGCGCACATTACACGTGCAGACCATTGTGGCGCAGAACCCGCACACGCAAAAGCTCGTCACCAACGAACAACTCCAGGTGCTGTACGATCGGATAGACGAGCTCGAAGCGCGGGAGACCCGCAAAGAAGCTCCCACGACCAGCGGCGTCCAGCCCGAAGTCCCACAGAGGCTGGTCGAGTCCGCCGTGACGCGTGAGTTCCGCAAGACCGCACAACCGGAGCTCGAGGCCCTCAACCGCGCCATGCGCCGCTACGAAAAGAAGCTCACACTCTTAGCTACCCAGACGGACCACAAGCTCGAGTACGTCGAGTACCGCCTCAACGACGCCATCGCGCTCGCTGCCGTCGCCGCTAAGAATAGCCATTCTCAGTGGGGGCTCGCCGGCTGGCTGGTCGAGAAGACGGTCACCGCTGTCATGCTCCCGGTACAGGCCGTCGCTGCTGTGTTGACGTTCCCGTTCCGCACGGCGTCGACCCTGTTCCGATGGAAGGGACAGTCCGCAACATCCGAGAAGGCGCGCCGTCCTTCGCGAAACGGCAAGCCGTCTACTCAGAGTAGGAACAGCTCGGATCGAGTACCTACGCGCGTGGCCCGGAGATAGAGGTGCCCCGATTTTCTGTGCGCTTCATGATTGTTATGAGGCCTGAGACTGGCCCTTCTGCGCCTGAGATACCGTAATTGTTTCTGGCTTCTTCTTTTTTCCTCCTTTACAAGCGATACTGCACGTCTCTTATTTACTTAGTATTGCTACGAGTGTATTCGTATGGATAATGGGGTTCGGGAAGGGTATGATAATTGGTGGCGTTGGTCACGGTGTGACGCGGCCTATACTAGTCTAGGTGGCCGAGACTCTTTCCGAGCAAGATTCTTTCGGAAATGAAAATGAACGGAGGGAGTGGGTCCAATCTTGTTAAATAACGGCGGTATCACGCCCAGTCTGTTCGGCCCCGAGCGAAAAAAGAAGAGAGGAGGCAGGCAGAGGCAGATTAACTACCCAGGTACCTACACCTACATATACTACTGTTAGTAAAAAAAGGAAAGGTCACTCGGGGGAAGACTCAACTGACGATGTGTCTTGCACCATGGCACAGTTCGCTCGGCTATAGTTACCTAATAGTCTTCTTGTTGTGTTGCTAGAATACTTACACACATGCATCTTAGACTTATAGCTAACGAATAGTGTTTCATTAGACAGGGCTGTATCATTGTGTGTAATGTACCTGGGTAGTGTAAGGTACGACGACGGCGCAACGACTACCTAGGTACTTTGTGTGCATGATAGGCCTGGCGACTACGATCATGGCTGCCGCCGTGTCCGACTGACATGGTCGGCTGTCTATATCGCTGGCCTAGTACTTCCATCTCATATATGTATGTATGTATGTATGGCCGAAAAGAAACCCACTCATCCGGGTTGCGCACGCCCTTGTTGATTTGGCATTACGGTAGGTACATCGTGAAGGTAGGAGATGGGATTGGTGCTGGCTTCCAACAAGCTACATATATATGTACCTACTCACCTACCTGTTAGCCTACATGATACCTACACTACATCGGCACATCGGCCGAATTTCTATAGCCAAATAGCCGTTGCTTTAAGCATTCATTGTATTGCATTATGTGTAAGCCTTGATGAACATAAGTAGGTAACACTTGTGTCTTATAACGTCATGGGTAGCAACTTGGGAAAAAAGGCCCTCATTCCCGTCCTGTTGTTAGTACTAGTAGTACCTAGAGTAGGTCCAGTTGCGAGATCGCTCGGAGCTACCTTGCATTAGATATTTACGAAGTTCAGCTGCACTAACTTAGTCTATTAGATTGGCTATGCTAGAAGAAGGCGATCGTGATGTCAATATCTCTACGTGGGGCCTAGGTAGGTTAGAGGAGCTTGTAAGTATAATCGGAAGATCTCGAAGAGGATCGGGAGGAACAACCATCGTAGGTTGATTTTTGTTAGTTAGGAGGTATGTATGGCAATACATAGATGCACGATGCCGCTTTCGCAATTCCGCCATACCCGTGAACGTACACTATGTACTGTATATAGCAAGAGAGAGCGTCTATGTGCTCATTTGGAATTATCTACCCTAGCGGAGGCTGACTACGTTTGTAGGTACTCGCTCTCGTTTGTGGCGTAATTAGACGAGCGGCTGAGTGCTGAAGCGAACGAATCGAGGAAATTCAAGCTCGATTAAGTTTGTAAGCGCATGGCATGCGTAATTACCTAATGCCATGCGCTTACAAAAGAGCACGCGAAACAACAGCCGGGCTACTGCCTACTATCGATGTCTAGTCCGGTGCTGTGTAAACCCGGCGCTACACGGCGTAGGCAGTGTTACCGGGCCGCGAGCTTTTATACGAGCTACCTAAGCACGTACAGGCCGTTACCATGTATGTGGGAAATTGTATGCTAGTCGGGGTGTCGGGCGGGTTTATTCCGTTCACGCCTGGTTAAGGTTTACGCCGCTGCATGAGCTGAGAAGATGGGAGAGGGCAGTTTGGACGGTGGCGTCGAGGTAACTGTAGCCAGCTGTAGGGAAAATCATGAAAAAAATGTTTAAAAAGGGGCTCCCGTATGATACAATTACCTGGTACGCAGGACCTGCAATACAACCTTGGTAACATTGGCCATTGCCCCGCTGTATAAGTAAGTATGTATGCTCCAGACGTGGCTTGGAGACGAGCTGCCTGACATTTTACCTAATGTCTCAGGCAGGCTGCGATTGCTAGCGTTGCGAGATGCCAGGATGTGACGATGCGCTGTAATGGTGGGGCGGGAACGGCAACGCAACGCGGAGTGTGGGAGCTAGACCAGTACGGTTAGTGCACTCATACCAGCAGGGATCTGTCCTCCAGCGCTTGGCAAACTAATCAAACTACCATGCGCGAGTATACTAATAGTCAGTCCACTATCTTCAGGTCTCGGGCGAGTGGGAGATGAAAGCAAATGGCGTCGTGGTAAGTAAGCCGTTTGCGAAGTTGTGGGTTCAGTCACCGAGGTTGCTATTATGCCCTCGTTCTGCGTTCGGCCATGCAGGCTGTTTCACGCTGTGGAACTATGCAGGTGTGTCGACGCAATCGGCGTGACCGCCACCTGGAAAAAGCGATGGATGATCAGCCCCGAGCGTGCGTTGTCGCACACTACCAGGCAGACAGACCGCCAGCCAGCAGCCTGGAACCCCACGTTAGGTATAGCTTCAACCACGTACTACCGGTATACGTCTGTGCGATATAAAGAACATAGCCTCCTACATAAGATAAGATGCAAAGTCTACATGCGCGGTAAGCCAGTTGGAAATTATCTCGCCCAATTCGCGGTAGCGTCGCGTCACCACCACCACGTCTTGTGTGTCTCACGAAGTGCTATACGGAATATGTACATGGACGGGATCGGATCAATAAATCAATGCAAGATGATGGATCGTGAATGCGAGAAGCGGATCGCCGCACTTAGTAGCGTGATGGAAAACCGACACAGATTAGACGCGACGTGGCTAATTTATCCTTGATGCGATCAACTATACTATACCTACTAAATATTTAGGACCGCAGCTCTCAATACGACTTTGCTAAGCTTAGGCAGGGAATTTGCTAATTTGTGATTGGGGGTAATACTTACTATGTACACGGACGCGGGGGGCGGCGGTCGGACATTTTGGCGTCATTTTCTCTCGAGACGACGCTCACACCATCATCATGATGAATTGGGGAGTAAATTATAAAATTCCAAGCAGAACGTGTGGCAGCGTATTAGCACCATGTACACTACGTGTACAGAGATCTGCACCCAGCTTGTGGTCTCGTCCCATCCAGGAACAGGGGCTTTAATGACGACGAGGCAGGCCGCCAATCACGCCGCGCGCGGGCGGCAAGATTGCCCAATCCGGAAGGGGACTCGATCGGGTGTCCGGCTAGCGCTGGGCACGGCGCTGGGGCTAGTTGGGGAGTGGGGCGCTTAGCCAAGTAACCCCTAGCTTGCCTTCCTTGGGCAGGCTGCATCGCCTGCCCTGACAGACAGACAGAACGACCTAGCGAGGGAAAGACCTGGCAGCGACCTTGGGGAGAGTCATGCGGCAGGTATGCGATAGATTGGAGCCCGTCCGCTTTCCTCGGGGGTCCGGCCTGCATCCAAATGCCAAACCATTCCAACGTGCCCAGCCTGGCTACATCCAATAGCACTCAGCCAGCAGCACTGCTAATCTCCCGCGATCCAACCAGAATCCCGCATCCGGCACAGAGTCCTCGAATGCGTCACCACTCGTCACCACCCACGCCAGGATTCTCGACCTGTGGGACGAGCGAATGCGGGAAAGAAAGACGAGCTGGGAGCTGGGAGCTGTGCCAGGGGCGTGACATGCCCAAGGACCCGAGAGCTGGCTGGACGCACAGATGACCAACATTATAGAGCACGCCATCTGCGTCGCTCAAGCGAGGAAAAGCAAAGTTCGATGATAGACCTGAGTTGTGACAGTGACCATCGTATACCTTCGTGCCTACATGTAGGTAGAGCTCGTCGTGAGATCTTGCCAGACTCTATTCCGTCTCGACTTCGAATCGGCCTTCATACGGTTCGTGCCGGATTCCTATGCATGAACTTGGTCGTATAGACGGGTCCTCACCTTTCAATATCTGCACGCTCGTTTCGAAGAAGTGGTTCGTTGGTGTTGCCTGATCTTCCTACCTTTCCCACCGGCACGTTTGATGATCCCAGTCAGTCGCACTGCAGCCAATAACACAGCCCTCACTGCCGGGTCCTGTGTACAGTTCTCGTTCTCTTCTGACCGCTCAATTCGTTGCTCCTGTCTCTCGTTTATTTTCTTCCTGCCCTCGCTTTCTGCGCGTTGCCGGTCCCGATTGCTACCTCCCCGGCCAGCCCCAGGACATCCCGTCTTTCCACTGCGAATACGGCCCGAGGCGACTGTTTCGTCGCAAAAACAAGGCATATTTTACCCTGAGACGTTTGGTCTGCTGTCAGCTTAATATATCGTTAGGTTCGATGGCTTGGGCTCGTCGTTGAACAGCACCTTAAGGATGCCTCGTTGAGAGCACTGAACCTGAAGATATTGGAAACTTGTTAGGTATCAGGTTTCCATTGAGTGTATGTTGGACTTTTAATTCACGTCTAGACGAAGGGCCCGAATTTTTTTCTCTAGTCGCCGCCATGAATACTCGATGGAGTTACTTCTGGGCTTTGCTCTTCGTCATTCTGCATCTTCATGCAGTGGCGGCCGGCCCTTTTCAGGTGTTGGGGCGAGAGGATACCTCACCCACAGTAACGGAAGCGCCAACGACAACGACTGGAAACGTGGGAAAAGACGGCGAGGCATCGTTCGAGGAAACGGGCGCAACCAAGTCGACGCAGAATCCCACCGCTGATAAGACGAGCATCATCACCGCCACGTCGACAACTGCCTTTCCCTCGGCAATTAATGGGAATAACCCTGACAACATAAGCTCGTTAGCGACTCCCAGTCAGTTACGCATGCATCCTTTCATTATGCTTAATTCATAAACCGCTAACTCCTGGCTCAACTATCTTAGATCCAATTCCAGACGGCGAGCTACCCCTACACCCCAGGCTCACTCCAGGATGGGGGATTGCTGGTGCTATTCTTCTGATCAGCGGTGCGATTTATACTCTGATTGGTATCAAGAACGTATGGTTACATACGTTCTTCTCGGCAGCGTTCCTCTCCGGCCTGAGCGTTACAGTCCTGATTGTGTATGTGATGGCTCCGCCCGTGCTAGTTGCGATCGAAGGAGCATATGTAGTGGCAGCCGTTGTGACCGGTCTTATACTAGGTGGCGTTGCCACGGTGTTTCACGAGCTCACTGAAGGCTTAGGGTGTCTCTTCGGAGGGTTTTGCATCTCCATGTGGTTACTAACCCTGAAACCTGGTGGCTTGCTCCCTTCAACAACATCTAAAGCTATTTTCATTGCCGCCTTCACTGTCGGTAGCTATGGATTTTACTTTAGTCGATATACTAGACCATACGCGCTGCTGGGTCTAATGTCGTTTGCCGGCGCGACCGTGACAGTCATAGGCATCGATTGTTTTAGCAGGGCGGGATTAAAAGAATTCTGGGCCTACATTTGGGACTTGAACAAAGGGCTTTTCCCATACGCGGCAGATACCTATCCTTTAACTAAGGGCATCCGCGTCGAGATTGCAATCACCGTGGTTTTCACGATTATAGGCATCATTTCTCAGTTGAGATTGTGGAGGGTTATTCAAGAGCACCGGGCAAAGAAGGCCGAGGCACAAGCAGAGGAACAACGGAAGCGCGACGAAGAAGAGGCAAACATTGGACTACAGGTCGAGGCACAAAATGAAAGGGAGCGTCGACAATGGGAGACAGTCTATGGCAATCAGCCGCCGCGAGGCTCAGTTGGGTCCGGAGATTCGGGAGTGGAGGATGTGGATGATGAAAAGAAAGATCGCGTCAAGCAAAACGTTGTGCGACAGGTGTCTTCGAACGAAGATGGCATTGAGTTGACCGAGATTCCGACCCCTGATCTTCCAAGCTCGCCTGATACCACGACAAAGCCTGCTGATAGACTAATAACAACGAACCAAAATGATGACAGCAGAGTGACCATTAGAGTTGCGAGGGATGACGGACCAAACGAAAATAACGACAGAGTTCCAATAACTGACCCGAATGAGAAGAAGGTGTGGATTCTCAATGGCAGTGGTGAAGCGCGACCAAGCTCAATAATATCTTCCCGCATATCGCAAACACCCTCGAAGCCGCCTGGGCCGGAGATCACCCCTCTCCCATTCAAGGTTCCGGAGATTTCAGATGGATTAGATGAAGATCACAGTCGTTCATCGGTTGCTACCTATGCCGACGAAGACGACGGCGATTACGTGCTCGGCGAGAAACCTTCAAGAATGTCGTTGACTAACCGACTTTCGGCGAGCTCAGGTAACTTCATACATAACCTCTCTCATCGATCGACTCACGCTCAAACGTCGAAACAAAAGACGAGAGACTTTGGATTGCAGCAATCTCCGGGTTGGGAGGGAAGCACTGAAGAACTTGTCGAATACCCAAAACGTCATAGTGATGTATTATCGATTGCTGCCACTATTGATGACTTGAGTCTGGATGGGGACGCCTACGACTATTCTACGAAGAATGAAGCTGAGCGAATGTCTATACCTGCGGTCAGAGTCGATTTAGGTGGAGGTAATAAAGATGCCAACTCCAACGCGGATAACGAAGGCGATAGCGATATGAAACTAAAGCCTCCAAACCCCCGATGGAGTCTTAATGTTCGACCTATCTCGTCAGCTGAGACGGTCGGGACTGACATCCTCAACATTTCTATCGTGAACTCATCATCAGGAGAGTTGTCAAAACGAAGCAGCTCGAATCAAAGCACTAAGAAGACGGAAAGCACCAACGAGAACAGCAATCCCACCGATATGAACGCCATCGAAGCAACCTCTGAAAGCTCCCCGCCTCCAAAATCTTTGGCTCCTTCGACAAGTTCAACAACTGTGAGCCTCACCAAAGATCGACTCCCTTCAGCCCTACCTCGCGTGGCTTTGTCGTACAGAACCAACGAATGGGCAAAGCACTTGAGCGCAGCAGAGTCGCCTCCATTAGATCATTTGCAAGTGGATGAATATCCTGACCAGCAGCATGACAAAAACCAAGAGACTGAGGCTCCCGCGCCGGTTCGTGTTGAGGAACTCCAGCAGACACCTGAGAGTTATACTCCAACAGAAGTGATAATACGATCTTCAAGCGCATCAAATTTGCCCTCACGAGCATATCACTTCACGTCTCGGATAGCATCATCTTCTTCCCAGCCAAAAGCACATATTCCTGCCACTTTGGCTATCCTCACGAGTGCAAGCTTAGACGCTGATCCTCAAGCGATTCCAGTAAAGGCCACGCCATCGAACTTACCTCAGGCGGGTCACAGTTTCAGGAATAAAGGACGAAGAAGGTCGAGCGAAGTGTACAACCAGCCGATCCAAGAAGAAAATGGCAACGAGGGGCTTCCCGTTGAACAGCCAGCTCCATCAGATGGGGACGATAGTTCCACCCCAAACTCGACTCCGCCGTCCCCTAACGAGCCCGCACCTATTCCAGGAGTAGTGTCCTATTCCAGCCCACGGACACTTCTTGGACAGCGCGAGATGTATCTGCGCAACAAGTCCCAATCACAGCTCTTTACTATACCGCCGATCCAAGAAAACCCCAACCATACGACGAGACCAGCCAGTCAAATGGTTTCGCCGTATAATTATGCCGCGACGCCGACGCCGACGCCGCCTTTGATGACCCAGGATGCAGATGACATACCATTAAGTCAACGAAAGCATCTCATACGGCAGAGCAGCGCGCTCTCCATCAACTCCGTCGGCGCTCGGCCCCAACGGAACAGTTCGTGGAACACAGCGCCACCCCCCACGTCCAACTCACCAACGCATATTCAGACGATCACAGCCGAATCCTCGCACTTCGACTCGCACCAGCCGCAACGACGCGTCTCACGACACTCACAGGCGGAGCGTGACGCCCGCCTCTCCCAGTTCCGACAGTCGGTTGCGGCCGACCTGCGAGCAGCAACGCCCGCGGTGCAGAAGTCGACGCCGCTGCTGCGCACGACATCAGGCGCGTCCCCAGTGGGCCCCTCAACCAGCAATGCCGAGATCGGGCGGGCCATCGACCTGCAGCGGAACGCGCTGATGTCGCAGCGCGAACAGGAGGGGCAGAAACGCGAGATGGAGCGCTTGGAAAAAGAACGCCATGAGCGCGCCTTTGAGGAGATGATGAGGCGCGGTGATCTCATCGATGCGCATCGCGAGGCTCTGCGTCGGATGCAGGGAGATGTTAAGCACGAATGAAGGGTCTAGCTGTTTCTCTTGGATTCTATTTGCTTCCGTCTCTACGTCTGCTGCGCCTTGCCATGTAAAGCCCATGTGCATAGCACCGAACACTGCAGTCGCTTGTCTGCCTACTGGGGCATTGACGCCATTCTACTCCAGCACGCCTGCGGACCTGATAACGACTTCCCCAGGGTGCGCCGCGCCGCGTTACATCGACGGCCCGTTGATGTATCTGAAAGAGAGGATGGGCTTCTGGCTTACGCGGGATAGATATGAGAAGACTTTGCGAGTCGGCTTTCGGCGTGGCTTGGACATTTCATGCGGTCATGGATATGTGGGTATGGACTTATTCCTTCCTTTTTAGCTTTATTTTAGGCTCTTGGATAGATGATTTCTTGGATGGACGGGTTATCGGTCTTCCGGGGTCTTTACGGTTCTTGATACCCTACCTACACTATCACTTTTGACATTGACATAGCACAGCACCTACCCTACCGACTCGACTCGTTGAGAGCAGCACAAGCTAAGCGTCACATTCACTCCTTGGTAGGGGTTGGTGGTATTTGTCCTATTCTATTCTATTCTTCTATTGTCTAATGTATAATCATCTTCTTTTCATTGGCTTGATACCCGCGGCATGAGGATGGCGGAGGATTATAGGCTGAGTAGATAGATAGGTAGTCACTAGCTAGGTAGGTAGAGATATCGGGAAATGTAGTAGGTAGGTAGCTGTTGGGAGCAGAGGGTATTGGGACTGGGGACAACCTAGGTAGAAAATAAGTAGACAATGCGAAATGCCTATGCCATAATTACCATTATCACACATGCTGGATGATGTGTTGTATGTATCACTTATCATTGCTTGGTTGCGATGGGTGGTGTCTTACCTGATTTGTATCTGGGAATAGGTACGATGGGTGGATATTATGGACCATGTTAATAACACACCTACCGTCCTTTGGGACAAGCATCTTTAGCTCGTTCAACAAATTAGTACCGATAGGTTAGGTAGGTAGGTATGTCGTGCGTGATTGTGGCGTTGTGGCGTTGTGGCTTTGGAGATCCGTGCATTCGATGTCGGCACTTGCCTGATGGTGCAGGTGGTCTCGGCCGACATGTGTGTTTTATTTCCAAACACTCCCGCACCTTCGGTGTAACATTCACTGTTGGCTCACAGCTGTCTGCTGCTAGGTATAATTGGCCGGGGGCTACGGTCTCCCTTGATGGTTTTCCTTTCCCTTGTTCATATTTATTTCATCATCAGCTGTTTCTGCAGATTCTCTGCGTGTCTCGAAGGTTATGCGAGGCTGGTTCACATGTCGATGTGCTGCCAGTTGCTGATTGTTTTTTCATTCACGTTTTGTAGATCTCCAGCTCTGGTGGACGGGTAAGGTACCTACTGTAGGTATTGACTGGTTTTTGTTGAACGCGGTTGCCTGCGGGTTCTGTTCGTATTGCAACGAGGTTACACCATAGGGTATCCGGTGCAGGTAGGAGGAATGCGTTACCTAACTTAGTCTAGGTACCTACCTCAAAGCTCTCCTTGCAGCGTTTGGTGTCTTTCATCCATGCCGGGTTGTGCCCACCACGTTTATTAGCACGTTAGCAGCAGAGACAACTCACATGTATGGAAATACCCACTAGATGAAGCTGAAGCCTTAGTTCTTTCATGGCGCTGTTGCTGTTCACTACGGGGTGACTCAATAGATAATAGATACCTGCTTCAGCTCAGCTGCCAACAAACTTACTTTCAAGACCAGCTTCAAGGGAGGAGCCCAGGTACCTTAAGCGTTGCCTCTCTACAAATAGGCCTCTTCCATCCCCCATCTCTCCTTCACCACACAAGATCCCTCTTTCTTCCTGCCACCTCAGACTCTCGCTCCATCACCGTGATTATCGTCGACTTGACTTGCCTCAACCTGCAGTCACAGTCGCACTTGACCTTCCGTCCAAGTAAGTTGCATCTATCATTCATTCATTTCTGGGAGCCTGCGCTTTATCGAATGCCCTTCTTGTTTTCACCTTCTTTGTCTCTTGCGCATCCCCCAATCAAATGACGCCATACAGTCCAGTACGATTAGGGTCGATCAATCAGATTGTTTGGTGCTTGTTCGCAACTGCAACGGCCGGCGTCCCCCATGTCCCCTGTCCCCCACCGTTGTACTGCACAGTACCTATACCCACAGGGCTCCGGGCTCCGAGCTACGAGCTACAGTGCCTGTTCATGCTATAACGTGGCATAACACACTGTACCTGGGTTGTCTCTCTTCGCTCTGCCCCGCTACAGTCCAACCCAGCAGTGACTGTTGCCTTCTTTGACCTATCATCATCGTCATCCGAACACTGTTCAGCCCTCCCCTTCTTTCTTCTTCGCTCGCAAGCATCAGTTTGGCCGGCCGTTGCCTGACATATCCCAAGATTCGACGCCGACGCTTGTTTCCCTTCACCACTCACCTTCCCACCCAATCAGCCACATCGTAGGTCGCTACCTCTTTCGCGTTCCCGCTTGCTGCCGCTCCCCACTGCCTGCTCCCTTGCCCACCTATTTATAGCTGCTCTCGTCTTTGCTCACGCTCACGACGCCACGCCACCACATCCCAGCACACTCAACCAACATTTCCACATCCATCCATTCCCGTTATCTGCTCAACCATTGTGATTCTGGCATCCCTTGCGCTCTACCATCTACGCCAAAGAATACACTTCTTACCACACATCTCTAGATTCCCGCGATAGATACCCAACCGCTTCATACTCGGACCCCGCCGACACACTATCACACCGCCGCCATGTCTGCTGAGAACGGCCCAACCATCATCACGTTGCAGAGCAACGATAACCACATCATCGGTGTTGGTAAGTCTGCGCCCCATGGTCCTGCCCTTTTCCCTTCCCTCGTCTAGTAGCCGCCAACCGGCTTTCACGGGTGGCACTTGAGAATCACTACTAACACAGGCTCCAGAGAGGACCGTTGCGGAGCGATCCATGCTCATCAAGAACATGTTGGAAGATCTGGGCGACAGCGCTCTTAACCAGACCGTTCCCATTCCAAATGTAAGCTCAGCTCAAAAACATGTCAACTTGCATCGCCGTCCGCATTGCTAACCCTTCCTGCCCTTTGTTCAAGGTCACTGAGCCGGTCCTGCGTAAGGTCATCGAGTGGTGCGAGCACCACAAACACGACCCCCCCTCCTCCACGGAGGACGAGTCCGATAACCGGAAGAAGACAACCGACATTGATGAGTGGGACCAGAAGTTCATGCAGGTCGATCAGGAAATGCTCTTCGAAATCATCCTTGTACGTTGGAGACCTCTAGAGCCCCTCATACTCATTTGTCGCTTTGGTTGACTGACCTTTGTATCTTTCCCTAGGCTTCCAACTACCTCGATATTAAGCCTTTACTCGATGTTGGCTGCAAAACCGTTGCGAATATGATCAAGGGCAAATCCCCCGAGGAGATCCGCAAAACCTTCAACATCACCAACGACTTCACCCCTGAGGAGGAGGAACAGATCCGCCGGGAGAATGAGTGGGCTGAGGACCGTTAGAGACCCACTGATGACCACAAAATGAAACGATCAGCTTTCCCGACCAAAGCCCTCTCGACGAGACCGAGGACGTATACATTACCCGATAGGGTGGACGAAATGTTTGCGGGTTCTCTCTCCGACTAAACGCCGACGCATTATTCGGTTTCATGACGGCGTTCTTAGGTGTTGTTGACGCTGAAGGTTTTGCAAAATTGGGCGTAGACCTGTATTCGCTTGCAGACGATTATGGACTCGCTCGCAATAGTGCTTACTCCATTAACGACGAACCAATAATTTTCCTCAACAGTGTTTGATGGAAATGCGTAGAGTTCATACACATATACAGCCTCTCCTGGGCAACGAAATTGAAGGCTGCCATTCGACCAATACATGTGTACCCCCGTGTTTGAACATCTAAGTGATTCAGTCTCTAGTGGACATGTCAACGTGAGGCTCAACCTCTTCAAGGTATTATGTGCCTACTTGAAGCCAGCGTGGCAACGGAGTAGCCGTATGGCTACTATAGTAGTTCATGGTTCCATCTGGACGACGTACATGGAGTAATAATACCAACTAGTTTACTAACACCAAGAATACAGGGATAGAGTTGGTGGTTTGGCTAGAGGTGCCTATCCGTTGATCGCTTTACTGAACTGGGCATGGTTTGATTTGATTTAGGATCACGATTGCTATGTAGCTTATGTATAAGATAATCAGGTAGGTTATCTCTTATGGCTAGCTACTGGTATACTCGCATCGTTTACGTCGTAGGCCGTCGTTGGGGAGGTTTACGTCGTGTATTCATTCGTTTGTTTACCTATTTGTGTATTGGTGTAGTAGGTATGGGGAACTGGCAATTCGGGATTGAGGGTGTGTCTGTCTGTTTGACTACCTTAGCTACATAGCTGGCTGACTGGCTGTAGGTAAGGCAGGTAAGGTAGGTACTAAGTAGGTAGATAGGTGGTTTCGAGGTATATTTGCGATTATGGGTAGGGTTACCGGTACGGAGATGGGTACGGCTACGGCTGTGGGTAGGGTATTAGCAGGGAAAGGGAGAGTTGTCGGTGGTAAGCTGTGTACATATGTTAGCAGTGACGCGGTTACCGTTGTTATTTCTTGTTCTTGGGAGTAATACTTACTTACACATACGATCATGCCAACATGGAAGTCACGATCTGTACTAGGTACTGTACATAACAAGGGCACACACACAAGGCATCCATCCCGTCATGGATATCAGCGGGTCTTCCAGCTCTCTTACGTGTACCTTCTATTTTCACCAATTGTTGGGAAACCTTGCTTAGTGTGCCGGGAATTGCCTAATCTTGGCTTGAGTTGATAGTGTTGTGAGCTTCTTTAGTTATGAATAGCCCTCAATTTTTCAGAGTTCCAGCATATTCCCAGCATCAAGTTATCGCCAAGCACACAAAGCACGGGCTCAAATCTCGACTTTCATCATCTGATTCGCAACTTGTTTTCATTTCCCATGTGACCGGTACCATGCAGACCTTAAATGACAAAAAGTCCCTGAAGCACACCCGATTCGCCAACAACACACAAGTCCTCGCCTATTGCTTCGTCCGTCGACCGGAAATTTCTCGCTGATCATTGTCCATCTGCCCGGTCGAAAAAAAGCAATTGCCATTTCGTATTGGGCGGATGCATCCGCCTCATGTACCGTCCCTTTCCATTCCCGTTAAACTTCGTCACACGTAAAGGCTGATGGGGAGCTTGGGAATCGATGGGTTATTCGCAAGAGTACAACAAGGCAGGCGGTGCTTTGCGGTCGATGCAGGCGGAACAAGAGATATGGCATCTAGATGCCGAGACGGGTCTTGCGCCAGTGACGTCTCTTGGCGTTGTATCTGGTGTGTTATGTTAGCCTGGATCGTCGTCTGGTGTAGCTGTGGATGCATCTCGAGGCGAGAGAGTAGGATAGAGCGGTGGTGGTGCGAGAGGTGACGTGAATGCCACCCGTAAGGTTCTGGTTTTAGTCGTACCTAATGGTGTTTCCGGTCCGGAGACGAATCCATTGGGGGATGGGGCGGTTCTGCTTCTGCGCCTTGGCGAGCTTCTGCTTCGTCCGGAAAGACTTGTGGCTCTGTTGGCGGGGACATCATGGTCAGCTACTGGTGTTTCAATCTTCAACAAGTCGTAGGAATCGGATCATGTGGCAACCCAGCCCGCAGCGAGGGGATCGTGGGTTTGCAAAGTGGCAGTATCATTTCTTTCGCCAGAAGGGATAGTGTAGACGATGATCACGTACCGGCATTTTGACTGCTGTTGCGAATCGAAATGTCTCGAGATGTTGGTGATGTCTTCTTGGGAGAGTAAGAGGAGGGAAGGGGGGTGGAGTAGCCGGTCAGGTCAGTCAGTCGGCCAGTCAGTCAGTATGCGGGCTAGGAAATTTTGGTTGCGCGAGGGTTTTGCAGCCCCCGATTAGAAAGTGTGGGCAAATCTTCGGTTGATTGTGTGGACATACGTAGGTAAAGTGGGGGATCACTCTGCTGGGCAGGTCACGTGACTTAAAGACTCACAGATAAGATAAACAATATATCTTATCTTATCTTGCTTGACCCCGGGAGATTACGATTACCTAATCGACCAGCCGAGACCCAGAACCGGCAACCCTTGGGTCCTGGATAATTAAGCAGCGGGCGACCGTACGCCAAGTCATGGGCGCGCATCCTGTTCCCTGTCACCCGGTGCCGAATCGCTAACCAAATCATCCCTGGAGCTGGCGGCCTCACTGTGGACTTGGACTGCAGAAGAATCAAACGGGACTCGCCGTCCAAAACCAACCTGAACGAAATCTCCTACGGCACGGCCGCCGCGACACCCGACACCGACGCCGCTACAACTACATTATCTACCATCGATATAATAGGCTGCAGCGTCGCCGTCTTCTGGGGGCGCAATCTGCATCATCGACAACCCCTTTCTCGCGGCAACCTTGCTCCATCCCGTCAAGCACTCGTTCACGATTCCAGTACCGCTGTGCTCGGGTGGCGCCGCCCTACCTCCATACCTACCCCGTGTATACTTCGCCTCGAACCTCCCTCTCATCCCGCTCGAGTTACAATACCAAATAAAAGATGGGTCAAAGTGTGTCGTGGCTGTCGGGCCTGCTATGGGCCAAGAAAGAAATAAGAATCCTAATCTTGGGTCTGGTATGCTTCCCGGCCCAACGGAGCTGTATCAACGCCTATATAGCTCGCAACGCTAACGCGCTGGACACGGCCATGTAGGATAACGCCGGCAAGACGACACTGCTCTACAGGCTCAAGGTTAGTGATCCTTGGGAATCCTTGTTGTGTGACTCAACCCCGTGGCGCATTGGTTATCCCCAACCCCGCCAGATGCTGCAAGGAACAAAGGACAGACAGCTGACTCCAATTATAGATAGGCGAGGTTGTCACGACTATTCCGACGATAGGCTTCAACGTAGAATCCGTCACCTACAAGAACCTCAACTTCGACGTATGGGATCTGGGCGGGCAGACTTCCATCCGGCCCTACTGGCGGTGCTACTACGCGAATACCGCCGCCGTTATCTTCGTCGTCGATAGTACCGATATCGAGCGTCTCCAAACCGCGGCAGACGAGTTAGCCGCCATGCTGAATGAGGAGGAACTAAAAGATGCCGCGCTGCTGGTCTTCGCCAACAAGCAGGATCAGCCTGGAGCTAAGGGCGCAGGCGAAATATCCGAGGCCTTGAGGCTGGGCGAGTTGCGGGATCGGAACTGGAGTATCGTCGCATGCTCGGCCGTCGACGGCAGTGGCGTAAACGAGGGGATGGACTGGCTGGTGGTGAGTTGACCTTGCCTGGTCAGACGTCGTATTATTCGAAAACTAACTTCTCCGCAGCAAACCGTCAATCAAGATTAAGGGGCTAGTCGCCTATCAACCCCATGGATACACCAAGTATCATCCTTGTACAACACGGACGGCGTTGAACAATGCGCCTCATAAACCAGCTCACGGCATACCGTTTCCGACCTCGTTATCGCATTGTACGTATGTTTTGGGTAGATCTCCACCTCCTATTCCTTATATAAGGGGCTATCAGGAAGAGCATGGGGAGGAGTAAGGCGCATGCTATCACCACTAATGGCAGCGGGGCACGGTCGTTTTTCTCAAAATGGTTTTAAGAACTGGCGCAGAGGACCCCCATCATTCAAATGGGTGAAGGGGGTGGTTTTTAGTGCTTCGCGAATGAACCACTAGTGAAATGCCCGTGGTCTATCAGACCTTATGAGATATTATTATGGGACGAGTTCTAAGATTTCCCCCGGCTCGGTAGACCTCCAGTCGTGGATATATACCTACATAAAGAGAGAATGGGCTACTAAGCTCTTAATAATACGTCGAAGACGGCTAATTCCATACCATATCCCATATCTCGATCAGGCAGTTGTGAATACTTGCCTTGCCGCTTCGACGATGTAATGCGCACGTAGCATACTTCTCCGTGTGAAATTATAAACGTAATAGCGTCGGAGTCTCCCGTACCGATGCCGGTGTGTTGCACCGCAGCGACCATCTTGGATATACCACCTTTTTTATCTGATGGTAACTTCAGAGGAGAGAATATTCATGTCGCGGACGTGACTATATATATATGTCCTGTTAATCTATCACCCAAACTAACGGTATATAAGACACGTCCGCGACAGAATCTAAAACACGTAGTTTTTTAGGTTGGTCGCCTAGCACAATGTGGTGGGAAATGTTGCCTAGCGCACCGTGTGTTCGGTGTTGAGGCTGAAATGGATATGCACTAAGGGGGTAGGTATTGTACGACAGGTGTAGGTGAGAGGTAGAATTATATATAGATAAGGCGAACGCCAAGGCTTGAGATCTCCAACGGTATATACGAGTATGACAACGTTGTTGACCCCTAACAGCGGGAGCGGGTTGTTTGCGCACTAATCTCGGGCGATTAAGTACCGTAACTGCGGATGGGAGCGAGCATCTGGGCGTTTGTTGAGCTGGGGGTTTAGGGAGAACGAATTATCTACAGGAAATATAAGTAGGTAGGGCTTAGAAGTTGGGTTCAAACGTCTTTCAGGCTTTCATAGATGTGGGTTGTGTTGTACTCATTAGTGGTGAGAGACACGAAGACGTGTGGACGAGTGAAGGGGTTGGTCAAAGTGTAGTTATATCCTTATGGGGGTTCTACGGTCCCGAGATAGCGTGCATCTTCGAATTCACCTTGATATTGAGTGATTATTGTCCCAGACAGACATCAACTACTCCCTCGGCCCTTACTTTCACCGCGGCGGCGGTGAACTATTGAGGGGCTAAGAGAAGGGCGTTCGTCGATGGTGATCGGTGGCGCTTTCTCGTTTTAAGGAGGCGGCGGGTAGGCCTCCGAATGCGATCATTGTATGATTGCTTGGAAATTATGCTGGGGGAGAAGAGCATGAAAAAAGGATACGTAATATGACTGGGCCTGGTTTACCTACTCGCGAAGCATCATGTCTGGCGAAAAGTTGTCCGTTGATCGATGCCTCCTCGGTACGCACGGAACCGACATTCCTTCTGTCCCTTTCGGTAGCCTGGGCATGAGCCAGAGGATAGATGGCTGGAGCGAGGCAATAATATAAGAATCTTTGAATGAGTCATAGATAATCGGAGGCAATCGGGCTACTCGGTTTCGTGATAATCATCTCACGGGCTTTATGCCTTCATATCTCGAAGGTGATTCACCTGTCCTTCTCGTCTGCTAGGGCTTTAGTAAACTGCTCCGTGTAAGTCAAGTATGAGTATTTAAGTTGTACAGATGTTCACAATTCTTCATCTTGGCGAAAGTGGTTACCGGGAGTACCTCCTATGCGAACTCGAGAGTTTATATTGCGAATCTATCTCTAACAGTCGGTAGAACCTTATTATGTATCTCAACAACATACGCCTTATAACTCCATGTAGCATATATTAGCTCGTTATTCATACCCTGTTTTTGCCACGTTCTCACAGACTAAACTTTAGTTTTTTCTCGAACTAGAAAGGAACACGCCTTTGTCTAGTTCTAATTCCTCTAGATCCATGGCTCAGATGCACTATCTCTGTATAATGCTGATGAAAGTGGGTATTTATGAATTTTTCATCTAGCTCGTATCCTGTGGAGGCAATCACCTTGATTATATCAAGAGCATCCTCACGTCTCAGGCTCCTCTGCATCATTTGAGTCATCGCCACCATAAATGAGCGGAAATAATCCGCAAGGACGACTTTGCTAGTACGCCCGCTCATTTCAGCGCCCGAAATAAGACAGCGAATCAACTCGGGCTCGTAACAGGAAGCTGTGGAGAAAGAAATAAGCCCATAATTGGCTGTTTTTAGGCTGCCTTGATCTGATAAGAGCTTCAACTTGACATAGTCAGTAAGGCCATGAGAACACGCAGCACGGAGAAACCAGGCGATGACTTTGCGACCTATTTCCGAGCTGCTTTTGACGCTCCATGCCTTCAATATAGCCTCGTGTATCGCGTGAAGGTTAGCCCCATCGTCTTGAGCCTTTTTTTTTTAGCGAAGTACGCGAGGTTGTCGAATGCAGCGCCTGTGCCCCAGGTATGGTGATCATACGGCGGGCTACGAATGATAAAGTGGATGATGGATTTGCAGAACAGAAGCCATGTACGCTGTCGTTCACAGTTTGATTGCTGTGCGATAACACCAACACCCCCTGACACGAGAAAGCCTCGGGCACACCGATGAAGAAAGTCTACTTTTGTATCCGTATAACCTTCCGCCCCCGTATAGGTACGGGTCTCTTGTTTAGCCTCGACAAGCTCGAGTAATCCCTTGCACCAAGCGTCAAGTTTTCGTTGCATTGCGTCCCGACGCTGTAATAGCTCGGCCCCGGGGCACGTGTCGTGGAGTTTCCGAATCAAGACGAGGCCTTGCTCGATGTCCCCTAGGAAACTGTAGTAAAGCATCGGAAGAGGTTCGGGGCCGGATGTCGATAACTGAAACACTCGTATTGTCTGCGGTAGATAGATCTTATCGACCGAGCCGAGCATGTGCTGGAAAAACTCATCAAGAGTATCCGGGAAGCTTTCTAGGCGTCGGTGCATTTCTCCAATTGTGTGGTTATACGTGAGTCCATCTGGGAGCTCGCGAACGACGAGGACAACCCATAAGAACACACCTTGGGATTTGGTGAGAACCTCGTCGACCAGAGCGGAGTAGCCGGGGTCTATCTGAGTGAGCTTGCGAAATTGATTGTGCCCAGATAATTTGTCGAGGGCGTATGATCGAATGTCGCCTCCGGTTAGATCCTCTAACTTTAGGCACTGACTGATGCCTCCATTGAATGCGTCTACGAAAACTGTCCATGGTCTGCTCGAGACACAGAGTTTAATATTGGGAGAAGCTGCTAGCTTGCGCAGTAGATTTACTAGCTCCTGTTGATCTTGAGTATACCGGGCTTTAAATTCGTCCAGGCTGTCAATGATGAAGCAGAACCTATGTGAATGATTATGGCTCAATATGCTGTCCAAAATTTCGATCAACTGAGGAAGCGTCCAACCTTCCCTCTGAATAGTCTTTAGGACGGTCCGAATTTTGGGAATGCCATTTTAGTAGATACTTGCATGAAGCTGGACTTCCCCTTGGTGCACAATAGCGTCGTCTGAGCATGAATGACCAGTTCAGGGCATCCCCGAAGTATCTCGAATATCAGAGATCGTAGAAGGCCTTCTTGCGACTTTTGGAGGTCTGTATCAGAATTCCAGAAATAGAAGCTTCCCATGACCAGTTGAAGTGACCCAGACCAGCATTTTAGATGATCCAGGGTGGTCGGGTGCTGGCTGATAAATTTCATAAGCGTGGGTTTGCCAGATCCGGGTTTGCCGCGGATCCAAAAGATTCCATTTCCACTCCGCAGCCAACTTCGGAAACCAACCCTTGAACTGCCGTCGGGCAGGACATCGGAGAATACCCATTCGAAGGTATTCACATTGGCTGGAGAGATCTTGTTCTCTCAAGTGGTGAAGCTGTCAAGGTACAATGATTCTATGATGTCTTGGCCATCTGTGATATATTCAACAACCCGTGATAGAACCGAGATACTGCTTTCGTAGCTAGGTAGTCTCTGCGATGTGGCATGAAAATCGTCTATGGTTAAGCGCTCGGGATTTACTGTAGAGCGTCTACCACTGCATTTATTATATTTTCTATATTGGTTCTTGCTGGAGGCATTTATGCTGTTGGAGGCGTTGAGAAGGTCGGCTCGTAGTTTCTCGATTTGATTAGTATTATTGAGTTGTAGACGGACGCTCGTGGTTTGTAGCCTTTGGATTCCCTCCGACATAGAGCTTATTTTATCTCTGGAGTCGAATTAAAGGAATTAGTACCCGAGAAAATTAATTGGTCAAAGTTTGTGAATGTCAATGGGTACATACTTTGAATTTGGAGGTGGAAGGTCATTTGCGTCTGTAGTCTCGTGATACTTCTCGTGATTGCTGTAACGGCCTCTTGGCTGCGCACTTCCTTCGCAGCAACCAGTAAACTTTTCCATTTCGTCTTCTGTCCTTTGATCTGTAGACCGTTGAGCAAAGTGAGCAAGCTGCTTTAGAGGTTCGTCTCCTAGGTAGCTAGGCACTATAATGGCGTCACTTAGCCGTGTTATGCCACCAACGACTTCTCGCAGAACTAAGCTATCGGCGCTCGTTTCGTGTCTAGACTTGTATAAAGTTTTAGCATTGGTAACGAGCTTGCTGGTAAAGTCAACAAGTTGCACGGTGTTGCTTGCCAAACCCAAGGCCGCCAAGGGTTCCATCGCGAAGCGAGCCAGAGGATTCGAGTTGAATGGTAATTGACCAATGGTCCAGCTCAGAGGTTGAAGCCTTTCGAAACTGGGGTGGGAGATTTAGGCCTGCAAGTCACTTTACTGTAATATCCGAGCAGTGGTGCTGTTGTGCCTAGATGTTCGCCTGAGGCTCAGCCCCCAATCAAGAAGAAGTGCATATTCATACTCAACTGCTAATAGAGGGTGACATCTAGGAGATTCAGCCACAATATGCACATGCTTTCCTCGGGCACTGCCCCTCACCCCTGGTCAGCATTTCATGAAGGACGTTATACAATGTAACCGTCTGGCGTAGCCATTGCGATAGTTCCCGATGGTTTCGGGCGTTATGGAGCAGCTATGTAGCCTGCACTTAGAGAGAGATGTGACGCAACTGGGGCGCTGTATGGACACCAGATGCATATCCAATTACGAAGTGAAGGAGCGTACTTGATAGAAGTACAAGGCATCTTAGCTAATGAAAAAGCAGCCCGGGGCATTTCAGCAACCATGGGGTAAAAATGGAGGAAACGGAAGACTCCCTGCTACTAGGAACACCCTATCTAATTCAGAAACAACAGTTTCGATAATGATTACGTAAAGTCTCATCTCCTTTTAGTAGGATGAATCTCGGGCAATCTAGCGACTGGAGCAGTGTTGATGATATATTGTAGTGAAGTGGTGTGGGTGGAAGGTGGGAGGTTGGATATTTGACCAATAGGGCACACTACATTACTTCTGTGGCCACCGACGGTGAGGGGAAGAACAGCTGCTTAGATAGGAGGAATACTGACTGCTCTTGCAATACACACTTCCTAGCTATGGGTTTAATTTGTGAATATTTCATTGCCTCCGATTCCATACGATAGTCGAATCACTCATCCCATTGAACGATTATATTTGCTATCTGCGAGTTGGCCTACCTCTACGTATAAGGGTGCCGAAGACTCCTTAGACCGTAAGGGGCATTCTACCCCATTCAATTATGAAACAAATCGGCCAACATTATTGAGGACTACATACTCAAACAACTGCATAGTAGGTAAGTAGCAACTATTAACGACTGTCGTTTATTCCGATAGATACTAAGTACTAAGTGCTTATATATGGTCCAATCAATTGGGTGCTTTGATACACCTAGTATTTGGTAACATAGAAAACCACCATGTCGCAGAGGTAAGCACGTCGACATCAAATGAAAGGGCAATTCTACTTACGGTGATGCTAGATTGACGTCCTAATTCACGGTGCTCGATTACTTCAAATTATATACTCTGGACGCCTTCATGCTCAACTACTCGATTTTGACACATGGATGTGAAAGGGAACAAGCTCACCGCTAGCGGTTAACGTATCTTGGCTCGGGATGTACACCAAGTGCCACGTTTCCAGGCTACTGTACTCGTGCATGTTTCCATCACCAAGGCAGATTGCTTACATAACTGGCGGCCATCGAACCGTACTGTAGCTTTGCCAGCAAGTCAGCGTTAGCTAATTTATAATCTAGGTAGGTTATTGTAGGTACAAGGAACTTATAGCGAGCGAAAGTCCGGGATTGAAAGATAGGCGCGGCGCGGCATACGTAACGCAGGTAAAATAAACCAAGTTGATTCCGCACAATGAGGGGCAAAAATCATGGTTCATGGTTCGGGATCAATCAGCTGCTCGGAACTGCCAGCGTCGCATGAGCCCTGCCCAATCAAGCAGCCCACGATCGCCCACGGGCATCCTGGCTCGGAGCCAGGCTCCACGCGAGGCACCTCAGCTGTTCTACAAGAGGAAGTTAGCCCGTAAGACAGGTCGCATCACCGCACTTTGCGGAACGCCAGCGTTTTATGCACGTGGTTTGCTGTACTATGTAGACTTCATCTTGTTGCAGAGGTATAAAGGTAGATAGATCCCGCTCTCTCGCTGCTGGAACGGTGCCACGATGTAGATTCAACGGATGAGGCGCTCGACCGAGCTGGCGGAAAGTGTAGGCGATTGGCTTAATGTTTACAAATGTTGCAAACTTTGACTGTCGATTGTGTTTAAGGTTCTACACACATCATGAAGTCCGTTGCCGCTCCCTTGGGATGGGCGTCGGCACTGGCTGCCGGTGCCATGGCTGGAGCTAGCTATCCGGCGGTACCGGCTGACAAAACGACACCTTCGCAGCAGCGCATAGCCGTCAAAGGGCCTAACTGTGAGTTGGACGGGTGGACAAACATCTAAGCTCGGAGATTATAGTCGCTGATTCAGATCTATGAAACTTGATCAGCTGTTGCGGTCGGCTGGAACACATACCAACAACTAAGCAACCCATGTGTGCAATACGGGACATCGAGCGACGCCCTCTACTCGATGGCGTGTTCCACCATCTCAATCACGTACCCGAACTCGCGGACGTGGGGGAACACGGTGACGCTGTCGGGCCTGAGTCCGGGGACGACGTACTACTACAAGATCACGTCGGGGAACTCGAGCGTGGAGCACTTCCTCAGCCCGCGGCCGGCCGGCGACGCGGGGGCGTTTTCCTTCAATGCCGTCATCGACTTGGGCGTGTACGGCGCCGACGGGTACACGATCAAGGCGGACAACGCGAAGCGGGACACAATCCCGCTGATCGACCCTTCGCTGAACCACACCACCATCGGGCGTCTCGCCAACACCATCGACGACTACGAGTTCATCGTGCACCCGGGTGATCTGGCATACGCCGATGATTGGTTGCTCAGGCCCAAGAACCTCTTTGACGGCACCGGCGCGTACGCGGCTATCGTGGAGCAGTTCTACGGACAGCTCGCCCCCATCGCCGGCCGCAAGCCGTACATGGTCGGCCCCGGAAATCACGAGGCGAACTGCGTGGAGATACCGAAGTACGTATTCTACACACACTCCCCTCCTATCCAAATAATCGTGTAAGTATACTACCGTTCAAGGGCCAGTACTAACCCATCCGCCCCCCAGCACGCAACTTCTCTGCGCAGCGGGACAGAAGAACTTCACAGACTTCATGAACCGGTTCGCAGACCTAATGCCGACGTCGTTCCCGTCTCATTCCTCCGACGACACGGCGCGGATACGCGCCAACTCCGCCCAGCAGCTCGCCAACCCGCCGTTCTGGTACTCCTTCGAGTACGGCATGCTGCACTTCGTGATGATCGACACGGAGACGGACTTCGCGCAAGCGCCCGACGGGCCGGGTGGTTCCGCGGGGCTGAACAGCGGGCCCTTCGGGAAGAGCGCGGGCCAGCAGCTCGCCTTCCTCGAGGCCGACCTCGCGGCCGTCGACAGGGCCGTCACGCCCTGGCTCGTCGTCGGGGGCCACCGGCCGTGGTATACCACGGGCGGAAACGGGTGCGCGCCCTGCCAGGCCGCCTTCGAGCCCCTGCTGTATAAGTACGGCGTCGACTTGGCCATTTTCGGCCATGTGCACAACTCCCAGCGCTTCCAGCCCGTATACAACTCCACCGCAGACCCCAAGGGGCTCGACGACCCGGCGGCGCCGCTGTACATCGTGGCCGGCGGGGCGGGGAACATCGAGGGGCCGACTTCCGTCGGCACGAAGCAGGCGTACAATGCATTCGCGTACGCCGACGACTTCAGCTATGCGAGGGTTTCGCTTCTAGATAAGAGTCAGCTGCAAGTCCAGTTCATCCGTTCGACCACCGGCGAGGTCCTCGACCAGTCCGTGCTGTATAAGTCGCACTCAGAGCGTTTTGTTGTGCAGTGAAGTAAGACGGCAACAGATATGTTAAGAGAGATACGTGTGGTTGGGCATGGCGGGACGAGGAGGTATGAATATAGGTTTATGATATTATGACCTCGGAACATCGTCAAATGAATTTATTAATGAATACCCTATCTATTCATTATAATCGGTACTGCGATATTCAGATCGTAGTGGAAAAGTGACGAACGTCCTCTGAAACCCGAACCTAGATACCGCCGTACTATCTTCCAGAGGTGACAAATGTGTAAGGCATCGGAAAATAGTCTATATCTACCTAATTAGTCCTTTGTAACCTACGAAACCTCCATTGGCTAAGTATACAACTAATTCTGAAGTCGGAAACTTGCTGACAACTGGGGTCACACATAATTTTACCTTTTCTACTTTCTCGTAGACGGCTAGGCATTGCATCATTCCGTCGTCGAAGTCACCTCCTCGCAACCTAACACTACCTCGCTGCTTACAAGTCCGGCAATTCCCTAATAAGCCATTAGCCTACCAAATTGATAAAGTACCAACCCATACTGTCTTCTCATTCTTCACCGCGAAGATACCATTGACCTTTTTATTGAATAAATCGTATTGCTGTCGCTAGGCGAGCACGCCATCTCAGCAGCGAAGGCCCCTTCGCGATCGCTATCAATCGTAAACAAATAATCGTTCGTAATCAACCAATCCCCTCGTCCGTTGCGCGAAAATTTCTTTCCGGTGAATCCAGAACACTATAATAACAGAGGGATACCCACGAAGTGAACAAATAACTCCGACGGAAGAAATACCTAAGAAAAAGCACGTAACCAATGCAAAGACCCCGAGCCGCGACTATTAATGTTGTGTGTGCATGTCGTGCTATTTGATGCTCGATTTTTCAGTTCTAATATAAACAAATTAGTCTTGGCTGGCCAAATTCATCTGTCTGATTGCATCACGCTGCCAGTCCTCATCCTCCAGTGATGTTTGCGCCTGATGTCCATCGACGGTCGGGAGCCGGATCTGAGGAGGCCCTTGTTGTGTGGTGGGCCGTTGGAATTCGTCCCCAAAGCGATCAAACTGGGGCAGGGGGTATCCAGCGGGCTGATCGGAGGTAGACGCGGTACCGTTTCGGCTACTGCTTGTTGTGGACGACTCGACACGTGGCGGAAGAGCTGACATCTTGTCCATTTGGTGATCAAGCTCTTCCTGCTCGAGTATTTGTGGGGCATGCTCCATATTCCTCAGGGAGCTTGCGCCCGCCATGTTGTTGCTTCGTATACTACCTCCACTTTGACGATGGTTGTCGGGGGTGCCGTCATTGCCTTCCGGGGCACCTGAGTTCGTATCACGGATTGCAAACTGTGCTACCGTGCGCATCTTGCGGGTTACCCAACCGGCTAAGATTTTACCACGTTGTTTCTCGCCAAGCCGACTGCGAGGGAAGTCGCCCTTATTCACGAATGCGACGATATCGGCTACGATCTGATGCTCACCCAATATCGCATTTACGATGACGGGAACCATGGAGGCTAAAAACCGTTTATGCGAGATTTCGACAAGTACAACCACGAGACCACCAGCTTGAAATATGGCACTTGAGATGTGTTAGCCAAGGACATTCATTCTTCGTGGGCCACTTACCAGCCACCCGGTATTATGTTACGATGGCATCTCTCCACAGAGGTCTCAATGTCCATCGGGAAATGGTTCAGACCATTAATTTCGAAGGTCTCCCCGATATTACCGAGCACAAAAAGGACCTGCATTTCAACTTGTTGCCCGCCTGGACCTATAGGCCTACTAATAGTGTGCAGGAAGCCAAGATCACCAGTCCTGACGTAACGGATATTTTGATCTCCATCAACTACTCGCCCGTTGAAACGGTCGGCATCAAAAGGGTCGTGGGATCCGTAGAAACCTTTGACACACGCTTCCGAGACAACCCATATCTCGCCAAATTCGCCATCCCTGCAGAGCAAGCAGCTCTCCGGATTGACGATGGCAATTTGTGTGGACACCGGCACCATCCCCGAATCTTGAACAAGAAGAGCTTTTGGATCGGAGTCCGGATCCACCGGGATGACTAACCCCCTACGTAGGGCTCGCTGGTCAAGCCAGAGCTCAGTAGGCTCTATGCACATGTACGAACGTGAGGCGATCATCGGGTTGAGGACGTGCGAGTAAACCGTATTGATGGCTGTCCTATCTAAGCCGGTGCCAGCGAAATGGAGCCGGACCTTTTGGAAAACGTCTACTCGGGGTCTGTTTTCTGCTGCTATCATCATGTTCTTGAGCTCGTGTAGAGTGAATCCTTTCCCAGGCATTGTATTCATCGCGTGATCGAGCATCTGAGATGTTGCGTAAGTGTCCTTGATCTTGTATCTACTAAGTGCCAAGAATAAAGAGAGGGGGTTTAGCGAGAAGTCGACGGGTGACACAATATATGTCGGAGTGCCTATGTATATACCCATAAGACACGAGTGTATGAAACCTAGACCTGTAGTAGTTCTAACGCAGCCTAATACGGGCCGCGTGCTAGTCATCTGACAAGTTTCTTTCTGTACTTTGCACATGCCCAAAATGGTGCTATGGCTTAGCTGTACTGATATCCTGCGTTGGTCTGGTGTCCAGTATGCCCAAATGACGACAGGGTAATCTGGTTGAACCCATGTAGGCTCCATCTTAATACCGAGATCTCGAAGCCCACTATTTTGTTTTGGAGGTTTCGATGTATTGTACACGCCGGGCGCGGCGATCTTGAGAACTTGGGCCGTTTGCTTGATGTGCTGCGAAACCACCTTGTGCTTCAGTAGGTGATCAACTTCGTTATTGACAAGGATAGCCTTGATGCCATAATCGTTGATGAGGTGAAGGAAAGCTGGCACATCTTCATACAAACGTCGCTCATCCATGGGCGCGGTGGGAATTACCACGGCACCAAGATTGATAACAGCGTGAACCGCGAATATGAAATCCTCGGAATGTGTGTACATGAGCATAACATGATCTCGCGGCCGTATCTTGGCCTTGTTCCGCAGGTAGAGAGCGACGGCAGCGACTTTGGTATCGAACTTCTTCCAGGTGATTCCCTTTCCTTCTTTACCCTTAGCATCAATACTGCACAGGGCGAGTTCCTCGGGTTGGCGCGCGACTCGCCACTGTATGAGATCTGTAATGCTGGAAAAGTTATTAAGTGGTGTCGATGTCCTGTCATCCATAACGACCTCTCGTCTATCTATACCAGAATATTGCTTGTCAGTGGGCCCGAGAATGTCGACCCGCGAATCCGAGGCAATATTTGACCATATACCACCCAATGGGTCTACACCAATAGGTAGATTGAGCACAGCATGCTCAACCCCAAATTTGACATGGACACATTGCAAATTTCCTAGGTCGAACTCGCGTCTCACGAGCATGTTGCCAATCTCTTGCCTGCCGTGCTTGGTCACGCGCGGTAGAGTCTGTGGAACCGTAATCATGACACAGTAAACCCGCAGGTGATGTTCTTGCAGCAGTAGATCCATGCATTTCTCCGAAATTGAATCCAACAACGCAGTGTCAAGCGGCTTGGGTGGAGCACCAGACGTTGTTGGAGCCGTGGATGCTGCCAATGATTCGAGTACTACAATGGGCAGATGCTCATCGTTAACGAAGACGTCGAATACCGTACAGTCGGACACCTTCTTGTTTAGGTTTCGCATGATGGTAACCACTATATGCTGCACAAAGAAATAGCGATGTTCAGCAATTTCATGGCCGTGCTCCACCCATTCTACCTTTTGCCGGATGCGATCCTCATAAAGACCGAGGACGAATATTTTACCCTCGATTACAGTCCCGAGAAGACCGGTCCGGAGGAATTCCGGCTCGACAGGAGTAGGAGTCGGTTCGCCGGGCTCGAACTTGTAGGGCCTCGCGTGGAAAATCTGCTCTGTATGTTTAGGCAATGCCCAAAAGCCTCCCGATAAAGATGGTGAATCAACCCAGATCTCCCCCACGCTTTGTGGTGATGCCAATAGCCCTGTTTCGGGGTCCACGACAGCCAAGGTAGCATCGGGAATAGGATAGCCAAAGGCACCCACTCGAACTGTGCCAGGTTCGGCCGTTGCCCTTTTCCGGGCCTCTTCGCCGATGGCGACAACAACTACCTCATTTGTCTTCAAAGCTTCTCGATCCAATAAGGCTTCAAGAATGTGATTACTAGCATCGTATTCTTTCATATTTGTCGGCCCACTTCCAAGGAGGCTTCCAAAAGCGTTCGATGGTGTTGCCTTCTCCTTACCCTTCTCCTTACTCTTCTCTTCGTCTTCCTCGTCCTTCTCATCGCCGGGTTCGATGTCTGCATCCAGCTGTAACTTTAAGGGGCAGCCCATGCGTTCCTCACCGCCCAGCCAATCACGGACACTGATCACCATGCCGCCATGTTCCGGTAGACAGAGCATTGGCGCCACGACCTGTCGAGCTCGGGGATTTCGCAGTGGCCGCAGCCACCGATCAGCTAATACTTCATGAAACTCGCTATCGACAGTCAATGTGTCAATTAGACACAGTTTGACGTTTTGGAAATTCGGTTCCATGCCTTTCTTGAAATTCCTCGTGGCCATCGGGTCTTGTTGATAGTTGAACGCGGCTATTTTCAGGCCCGTATAATCTGCAACCATTAACGTTGCTTTGTACTTTGTAATGAGGTGAGCGTAGAGACCGGGGGTGTTAATAGCTTGATGTTCAACCCAAACCGTCGTGTGTCCGCTATACACATTTAGGAGTACACTGATAATCATACCTATGCCCTGCCTAGGATCTAGGTACGATAGGAGGATCTCGCTACTGGCGCCACCTCCGATAAGCCGGCCATTCTTGTCTCGAAGAGCTCGGTTGAAGGTGTCTCCCGGACCATGATCGGGTAGTGCCGATACGATGGCGCTAAGGCACGCCATCTGGTGCATGATGGTACGGTGACTCAGGACAACACCGCGAAGATCGCCAGTAGGTGCTCTAGAAAACTCGATATAAGCCAAGTCCGGAACCGACAAGGCGGGAAGGTCATTCTTCTTCTTGGCATGGTAGCTCCCAAACTCATTCGTCTTCCACCACTCGACACCTTTAGGCCAACTCATTTTTTTCGCGATGATATCACGTTGGAATTGTTTTAGGTTGTGGTCAGTAGTCAAAGCTAAGTGCGCTTGGGTTGAGGTCAGAATCGTGCTAAGTTTTGCGTAGTCTTCTAGGTCATTCATGGGCACCGCGACAACGCCGGCAATGAAACAACCCAGCAGGGCAATAGCAAAATCGATGATCTCTGAGTCTCGATATACGAGTGCCACGCGGTCACCGCGGTACAAAGAGCTCTTCTCCCGGATGACTTGCGCAACCTTTTCTGCTCGTGAAGCTAGTTTATCCCAGGTAATTGCCGCGATCTCTTTCCCTTTACTATCGAGAACCCAGTAGGCGGGTAACTTAGTGGTAGTTTGTCCCCTGTGTCGGAGAACGGCGGCGATATTTTCAAAAGTCGACATGGCCGTATTTTCATCGTGGGGATCATGGATGTCAAAAGGTATCTCACGCGGCTCCAAGGGTGGTAAATATTGAAGCTCAGCGGGAGGGAGATCGTTTGCTGTGAGCATGGGTGGCGCCACAGCGGCCGTGGGAGAAAAGGCGTCGCCGACTGAGTACCTCTGAACGCCACCGCCGTACTCGGCCGATGTGTGCTCATACGACTGCTGACCAGCGAAGTCGGAGAAATAAACCTGTGAATCCATCGTGGTCCCAGCGTGGCCGTCGTAGGGGTGGGCGGGCTGCTGGTGATAGGCGGCCTGGTATTCGGGCTTGAAGGCGTAGTCACCAGAGACCATGGTCCCTGATCGCGTGGGTGCATCAGGGTCAGACATCATGGAGTGGGAGGCCGGGTCGAGAAAGAGAGAATCGCGGTGTGCTATGGTAGGTCGATATTCGGCGGCAAGAGGACCGCCAGGCCGCAGCAGGCCGGCTGGGGTGTCGGCACCGGGACCAGCATTAGCACCAGCGCCGGGGGTATAGGGAAAGCGGTGCCCAGGAGGCCATAGCGAAGATGCGGGCGTGGGGCGCCAATCAACGGGAGACGAGGGACCTGAGGCACCTGTGGCTCCGGGGATCTTGGGAGTTCCGGCATTTAGGGCGGCATAGGCGGCGCCTCGATGATCACCACCTGCGACGGGAGGGTCGTCGTCGACGGTGTGTATTCTCAGGCCACCCTCCTTTCTGGCGGGAAAGAACTGGGAAAGTAGTTGCGTTCTTCTCTTGTGAAATCTGAAGGCACATGTTTAGTTCAGACTCGCAGGCCCTATCGACTAAACAGCGGAGTGGGAGGGGAATTCGCGGCAATCGAAGAGCAGCGTAACGAATGGGAGTGTACGCACCCTTTCTCGGTGATATCGCCCTCCTACAATCACATAACCAGTTAGTGATGGCTGCTGAGATCATAACTACGATCACGCCCCCAGCCTTGGGGTGTTTTTGACGGTCCGAAGGCGTGTGGGCGTGTGACTGCTGAAGAAAGAGAGAGGGGGGCAGTGAGCGACGGAGAGGGACGTACTTTAAACTCATTTTCCAGCTCATCGAGCTGCTGCTGCAGGGTTAGGCCGGGCTGAGCCATGTCTGGATCTCACAGGCACGATCTATCGAATCTACCAAGGAAATGTGTATCTGATTGCGGCCCTGGCACCGGCACTGGCGGCAGCGGGGGTGGAACGGAAAGGGCGGGATTGGACGGGCGAGCGAATCGCAAGTCACGCAGAGGCGGAGGAGGGCATGGCTTTCGCGAATGGGGAAGAGGAAGAGGACGACCGAGGACCGACAGGCCAATGCAGAGGGCAGGGCGCAGAGCAGACAACGGACGATAACGGCGAGGCAGGCAAAAAGAAATACGCGGGAAACGGTCCGGCTCGGGCCGTGTTGTTTCGTCAAATGCGTATGTGCGTGTATGTAATGTAGTCTTGGTGTTGTGTCAGAGGGCTGGCGGCGGATGGATCTGGCAACGTTGTTCCTGTGCCGCCGACATACTGTACAGCCTGCATGCAAGTCTGGCGGAGGGGGGAGCGACCGTTGCGGCGTGTTGCCGACGCTGATTCGCTGGAGGGGGGTGACGACCCGATCTACGTCAATACGAAGCGCCACTTCTGTCTGTCTGGGAGGGGGTACCTGGCGGCGACAGGGGCAGGACCCCTACGAACCCTACGAACCCACCACATTAGGGAGGTAGGCACACCTAGAAGGTTTGTACTTTGTGGCAGGTACGACTGGACAGTGCTATAAAACAACCCCGCACGGGTAGTTCATGTAGACCATCTCCATCCCTCCTACAACATATTTTACCTACCCTCCAATACAACACATTACAACTTCGTAGATAAGGCACTTACTTACCCTAGCACAACCTCGGAAGCGGTAAAACGTGCCCGAAATAGTTATAGCACAACCTTACGCACACATCGTTGGGCATACTAAGGTACATACTTATGAATGACACCACTACATGTCGGTCTCCTTTGTATTTAAGCTTTATAAAAGCTATGTTCAACCCACCTTTGCTTCTACACCCACCAGGTGCCGTCCAACTTTGCTGCCGTTAAGGAAATCTCGAGCAAAGTACGCTCGCTCTGTACTGGCTAGTTTGCTGACTGCTTCATCTGCCATACAACGGTTATGTATGACAGACACATACTTAGCCCTCGTACGTACGTGGTATACGAGTTAGCCGTATAGTTGCTGCTTTTCCGAAGCACGCCCAAGGAGCAATCTACCGGGGAGACTTTGATGTGTAGGCGAATCAGCAGCATACCTGATGGCTCGAATAGTGAGCAAGGCGGCGTGATCTACCAAAAGACCGCGATTCCACACGCTTCCGTCTTGGGTATATTGATCGACCAGGCAGAGCACATGGTCACCCACAATAAGATAGTCACGTATCTTATCTTTCTTCCCTTGCTTGACCATGGGCTCTTTACGCCAGTCAAGGTGGGACGCAACAGATTTGCTGACTCCCATCAGGAATTGGCCAAGTTCGGTAGAGTACCTATCTACGTGACGAATGACTTGACAGACTACTTGTAGTACTCCGGAGCAGACTTGTTCCATGTACTGGCCTGTTTTCTCGGCGGTCCGACTGGTGCGGTTCGCCGACTCTGTGGTCGCTCGCGCCTGCATTGGCGTTGATTGTTAGGCTTGTTAGTTGTTGGTAATCGGTCGGGGATTTCCTGGGAATTATCATTATGGTATAGAGATATAATTTCATTGTGACGGTAGTAACCAAAAATGTTTGACGGAGACTGCACTTATTGCTACGTCGGAGGAGTTCATGAAGCTTTCGGGTGTGTAGCAGATCACTCCAGTGACAGGTAATCACAAGAATCGATTTATTTACCGCACCAAGGACAGCGCGGTGTCGTGGAATGATGTTTAAGCTCGCCGGCGCGGGCCGAAGTCACGAGGGAAACATACTTCTATGTTAGTCTACCCGAGAAACTTGAACCGAGAAGATTTGATCCAAACGCGAATTCAAACTAGACGAGCCTATGAGTCCGAGAACTGCATACACTACGGTAGGCGAACAAAGCTAATCTTCTGCTCAACGGAAATGAGACTTGTATACAGGTATTCTGTGGTGGTACCTGTATATTAAACAGCCCGGCGTTGTCGTTAAAACGACACCATCTACGTAATTGCTCGCTGATCTTCTGCAGTTGGTAGCCGTCTGCCGGTTTTTATCTCCGACGATACCTCCTGCGTCAATTTCCGGTATCGATAAGCCCCCCAATAAACACCGCAGGGTTTTTTTTTCTGTTCCTTTTCTGTTCACATCATCACCGCTTTCTCTTTGGCTACAGATAGAACAAAATTTCTCCCAATGGACAAATGTAGTATATCAAGCCATAACTTCTTTTTCTTCTTCTTTTTACTCGCAGTTTATATTTTCATGAACGCAATCAATCATCACCTGTTCCGTTGTGTTGATTCGATGCGATGCGACGACCTAGCAAACCAGAGATCACGAGTGGGAGGAGTGACGTGTATAACTCTCCAGGTCGAATATGTGACGAAGAACCCAGCAGTGGTGTACTTTGGAAACGCGTCAACCATCGGGAATTCCATCGTCGGCTCGCCAGGGCTTGTCATCAAACCATATATGCCCCGAAAAGGTAGTATCGAGCAACATGATACTGTTTCTTATCTACAGGTAGGGATAAGAGACCCAACCTCTTGATTTCAAGCTCCAGGTAAGCCTTTCACTATGTATTCCCCTCACACCCCTTACCTTATGATGAAAGCAACGCATTCACAGACCTGTTCTGAACATTTATGTGGAAGAAATGCATGAGCTCTACTGATCACATATCTACTCTATAATTTCAAGATTCGGGTCTATCCTTCGAATACTCGCTAACCTGTTTTTAGATTTCTCCTTAGCGTCCGTTACCTACTTGATGCACACTGCGGGCTTGGCTTCGGCTACGTTAGTTGTGATACTGACACTCCATATCCCCGTCCTAAATTAGCCAGCTGAGAGGGCATCCCTAATAGCGCGCTCTGCATGATTGTGCTTTAGGGGCCTGCATTATTGCTCAATTCATTGGGCTTTATCATGACTATGGATTGTCTGTACTCAATATCGCGTTGAGAACAATAACAAGAACAAGGCAATTGTCGTCAAAGAATGCCATTGCCCGGTCCATTGAGGCCGTGCTAGTATTGTATCAGAACAATGTCGTTAATCGGGGTAGGTAGATAAAGACGATGTATGTCTATGTTTATATATGCTACATATAACAATTCTCTCTGCTACCAAGCTGGCCCAATTGCATCTTACCTAAGCTATACTTCGCACCACTGAGAACGTCTTTGCTGCACAAGATCGGGGTAGCGTAGCAGGCCTCACTACCAGTTTGATACTCATCAGCCGATCCTGTCCAGCCGTTTACGGTGGTCCGAGCAAAAGCATGGCAGACATCATCCCGGATTTCGACTTCAATTTTTCAGATGTACAACAGGACCCCCAGGAAGGTACGTTTGATGATCTCTTCGCTGATGTGAATTTCAGCGAAGACATTGATCCCGGGTTCGAGGCTCGGTTGGCAGAGGACTATCCGGTCGAGGAAGAGCTGGCCCCTACCTCGCCGCCGCAACCAGAGGCGCCGATTCTCTTTGAGCCCAATCCTCAGCCTAGCGACGAGATATACTCACAGCAAGAGCAGTTTGTCAACCCTCAGCAAATTTTCGGTGCTCCTCAGCCTGCTTATGCGCCCTCAGATTTGATTAATGCCAATGACCTGAAAATTGACTGGCCCCTTGGCCAGGAGCACTTAGATATAAAGTTGGCTCAAGATTTAAATGAAATGTTGGCTAAAGATCCCATCTTTATTTCCCAGCCGCTCAATACTCAGGTGTACTCGGATTACTTTCCCATGGACAATCAAGTAAATAGCCAACCTTTAATTCAAGCACAGCCTGTAGCCAATCAAATCAACGATCAACAAATGCTGCATCAACAGCCCATGGACCTAGGCTACCAAGTCACATGGCCACTTCAGAATGAGCCAATTCCACAAGCAATACCTCAACCAGTATCTCAACCAATCCCTCAACCACCTCTTCAACCAATGTTTCAGCCAATCCCGCAGCAAATGGCACAACCCATACCACCATTGATGCCCGAACCAAGACCCCCCGGAATGCCGCCGCCGATGCCACAACCGCGGCTACCGGGAATGCCGCCGCCACCCAATCAGCCATTGCCTCAACCAATCTCCTCAAGACCGATCCCCACAGGACCACTGCCCCAAGGCGCGCACAAGCCAGTCGACCCCGGCGCCGACTCCTTCATCCCATTACAGCTCCGCAGCTCTCGGAACAGCAGGGAGCTCCCGTCGGCGGGGACGAAGACGACGTCGCCGCCGCTGAAACGGCCGGCCAAGAACCACAACGGGGAGGTGCTGCTGAACGACCGGATCCCGCGCAAGACGCACCGGGGCAAGGGGCCGGCGGGGGTGGAGCCGGAGAGGTACTACGGGCCGTCGCCGCCGAAGCCGCGGGATTGGGGTCCGCGGGACGCGCGGGGCAGGTACCTCTTCACGTATACGGAGAAGGGCGAGCTGGCGGCCGGGCTGTTCCTGACGGCGCGGGAGATGCGGCTGTACCTGCTGGGGCCGAGCCCGCAGGACAGGGACAGGGACGCGTTGGCGGGGAACAACAACTACAACAACAACAACACCAACTTCGCGGGGCCCTTCCGGCTGCCGGGCGTCAAGCTGCGGACCAAGAAGAAGCGGCAGGGGCTGACGCTGTGGGTGGGGTGGCCGGCGGCCATGTGCAACGCGCGGTACCCGCGCGGCGGCGAGTCGACCAAGTGCCGCTTCAAGAACTGCCCGTACCGCCAGCGCACCATCTCGCTGGGCGACCCGTGGGTGATCCTGGACGAGCGCCAGAACGCCGACGGCGAGCTCGTCGACCCCTTCCACAACGCCGGCTACGTGCACCTGTTCTGCCTCGAGTCCAACTTCGACATCGTCGACCTGTGGCAGTGCCTCGACATCCGCCCGGACTACCGCTCCTTCAAGCGCGAGTCCCACCCCTACTTCTGCCTCGCGTACAAGCTGCCCAACATCGACGCCGTCGTCAAGGACTGGTGGCACGCCGCCTTCAGGAACTGGGAGCTCGCCAGGTCCCACGGGATGAAGCGGATACGGACCCACGAGTCCTCCTTAGCCCAGTGCCTCGTCAATCACAAGCTTGCGCACGAGCCCCAGACACAGATAAAGAGTCGACTGAAGAGGGGTGGGGCCGACATCTTCAAGCATCGCGGCAACCCCGAGGTCAAAAAGAGACTGGTAACTTTCAGGAGACATAAGTTGCTTGATGACAACGGATGGCCGGTTCCGGGTGCCGACGAATTGCTCGATGAGATGGAAAACTCGAAGCGGAATAAGAGGAGGGGGGATAAATCTAACCCAATCATAGTTCCCGACTCTCTTTCCTCTCCGCTACCTGTGCTGGATTACGGCCAGCAGCTTCACTATCCCGTTCAGCACATAGGAATGGAGCCAGTGAACGCTATGCAGCCAGTGTACAACACAGACCCAGTATACTCAATTGCTAACCCCGTGCATCTCAATCAACCTATTCCCACAGATCCCTACACACTACAAGCCCCCAACGCGCCGGTCGCGATGGGGGGCCACAAGAGAACTTGGGACGATGCCATTCTGGAAGTTTTGATGGACACCACGATGCCCAACCAAGCGGCAAGCGAGCCGCCAACAATAATAAATCAAGAAACGCCCTTCCCAAAGCGTCAGCGGTTGGATGACATCACGCCGGCTTATTCCCAGCCCGTTACTGAAACCTTACCCACACTAACGCCAACCGACCTGCCGGGCCTCTCTGTCATTGACGGCGACGCCGGAATAGAGGTGCAAGGCTATGGGCTGCTGGGGTACTACCCAGAAAACGACACGCCGGCGATGTGGGATTTTAATAACGTGGATAACGATCTTGCCGATCTAAACCAAGAACTAGGAGATGGTGTTCTAGACTCGTTCTTCGGTGACCCGGTGGCCGAGATGGCTCTAGACAATGGTAAGTTCACTGGTGAAAATATTAATTGTCCAGGCAGCGGAACGGCGCAGGCGAAACCAACGCAGGCGGAACCGGCGCCCACTCCCCCGCACGAGGCGAGGGCGAACCAGTCAGATAGTAATGGTGATAGCTGCGGCGGCCTATTTGGAAAACCCGGTGAGTACCAAGAAACGCCTTCGAGCCTGTCGGGGTCGCCGAAGGCGGGTGGCTTTCTCTCCCCGGTCAAGGCGGATTCCCCATGCGTCACCAATGAAATACAAACTGAAAAGTAAGTTAATGAGGGGAAGCCCTGTTCAGTGCATAGATGTGAACGATATGATCACGAAACCATGAGTCACGAGATCCACGAAGATACCATCACGAATTCCCATTCATCGTAGTCCTAAACCATGGGTGGGTAATGCTCTCACGATGTCACGATACGTACATAGGTGGTCGTTATAGATATGAACCTCAAAAGCAAAGGCGTAGTCTAATATTAAACCGCCTGGGGTCAGTTTGTGCGCTAATTAGGTATTACAAGTGTACTCGGATAGTGGCTGATAGAACCCAAGATACAGGCAAAGTACTATTGTGCAAGGTATATTGAGCGGTGGAAAACAAATATACCGAATTATTCTCGAATAGAAATACCAAAAAAGATAATAGATCCAAATGTTCCGGAATCTGGGCCCAGTCTGACGGATTTGTGGCCTCATGTCCCGTGATGTTGCTTACCTGTATACAGTATCGTGTAAATTATACGGTAGTTGGGGGGTGATTTTAGTACAAGTTCGAACCAGGTCGGATAGATCGATCTATCCGCAGCACGTAGGGCTACCGTTCGACCGGGATGGCCGAGTCTAGGACCCAAAAGCTGATAACAATGAGGTGCATAATAAAGGGACAAGACAATGTATAGTAAGACAAGGAAAGAGAACAAAGAAGTACAAACAGGCGCTGTTGAATGAGTCTTCGAGGAGTGCTTCAAACGCCAGTTTGGAAGGTGAATCGGTACATGGGCAGTCAAGATTGTGGACACCTGTTTTTCCTCGATGCGGTGTGACAGATGCGATGTCTGAGTTGCATGCGAACCACTGTCGTGTGCCAGCAAACGGCCATAGACGCGACTGACATGGCAGAAGAAGAGCAGGAAGAAGCGCACGAGGGGTCGCACAAGAAGCCATCATGCATCATGTCACTGTACCTGCAGCGGTCGGCGGCGCCGTATTGCTCGAGAGGCCAGGATGCTGCAGGATGTTAGAGGATGCCGCGGGCGGGGCGTTACAGCGGGCTCTCCGATAGGAAATTGATGAACTTCCCGACAGGGAACAGAGCTATAGTGGCACCGGGTCGGGATGCCTCGTAGGACCCGATTCGAGGGACAGCGATCCTTCGCGAAGAGGAACCCACACTCGGGGCGCCGCATGGTGCAATACTACTGCAGTAGGGCCATGTCTCCTGTGCAAGGGAAACTACTGTACAGTAGCAGCCCGAAGGGGCCCTGGCGGATGCGTAGACATGGTGGACGAGCTATGTGCGGGGAGCTGGAGCTGCACTATGAATCCAGGGACTCAGGCAAGGCAGTCATGGCGTGCTGCGACGTTGAGCTGACTGCAGGCCCCTGATTTGCAAAAGCTCCCCTGTACCGTGCTGCGATGAATCTAACCTTAAATGTGATCTTCCCCAGGTTTCCGGATCGCCTCGTTGGAGTCGTACGCAGCTCCGTGTAACTACTACTACATAGTACCAAGTGCACCGTTATTTCTTGCGTATTACCCGAACACCCTCAGCACCTACCTAGGGAACCCCCCTCTTTATCCTCTCTTGCCTCCCGTCGCCCGTGTGCGAGCTGATGAAACCCACCGACGTCGAGAGGGAGGAAAGAACTCGGGAATGAGGAAGGCACCTGGACAGCCGGAGAGCGTGCTGGACACAGATCGTACCAGTGCGTACCTGCTGTAAGCACTGCCTGCCAGCAATAAGTAGAGGGAATCACAGTCGAGGGGCGTCACGTGGTTACCGTAGGGGCTGTGTTCTGCTCAAGATAAGGCAGTCAGTCTAGGCAGGGTGTCCAAGAGTGATCCGGGACCATAGCGTGCTTTTGGGGGGCGGGAGCAGCCACTTAGCTCATGCAACACTTCCATCCTCCTACACTACAAGACTCGACTCCCTTCTCGCCCTGGAAGCCCTTTCATCGTCACCTCAGCATTCCACCTATCAGTTACCAGGTCTAGTACATGAAACATACATTCACCCACCCCAACTACACTCGTTTTGCTTTCCCAGCTTCACTCTCTGCTACGGGTGCGCGCACACACGAAGGGCAGAAGCTAGGGAGGACATCGCAAGCACGGCCCCTACATAGGCGTGTCCACGGAAGAATGACGGGACGAGTTGGGCGGGATGGTGCGAAGGCGCCTGCAATGCAGGTGATTGTTCTCGTAAGTCGGATCTTCCTTTTTCAGCATCGAATCCACGAGCGATCCGCACCTTTGGCGCACACAATCCCCTTGTCCTCATATTGTGGTGGTCGTGTGGCATTGGCCCATCCACGGGCTCGGCGCTGCGGGCGCACTGCAACACACCGAGAAACAGTAGCGCATCCATCAATTGGCCTGCCCCGGCGCTGCGCACCCGGATGATGACCGCTTGGTCTCTTGCATAATCAATCTCCGAGGACCCATTGGAGCAGCATCGCTTTGTCATCAAGACATCATTCCGGAGTCATCTACCGGTTCTGTGTGGCCCGTTGGGTCAACGGCTATTGGACCACGTGCTACCAAGCCTTACTCTGCGGCGTCGATCTCTCATGCAGAAAGGGGCCCAGGCCGGGATGGTCGAGTCAGTGGTGCCGCGCGGGTGCGCGCGCTTGCGCTGTCCCAGGCGCCAAAGGCCGACGAGACTCAATTAGTAGCCACACCCCGGATCCTCGATGACACAGAGTCAAATACGACAGACCATCGATGGACCATCGGGCTAAACAACGCTGCAAGCCGGTTACTATTGCACGTTTGCGCTAGCATACGCCACACAGATTCGGGTTGTGTCTCGAGTACGGGAGAAGCTCGCTGTCAGCCCACGTAGCGAACAAAGAGAGCCCGGTCCAGGGTCTTGATTCAGATGCCTCGGAATGACAGCAACAATGAGCTCGGTGTTAGTTGGACGTATCACGTGGACTCCTCGTTTATTACATCGCTGCCGTCTTTGTCGATACGCACCCGTTGGAACGGTTGTTGTCCATGCAACCGTCGTTATCCGGAGTTGTTATCCGGATATATGCAGCAGATGAGACTTGGCCTCAACCTCCAGTACATACATGTACCTAACACCCGCCCGGACCTCGAGTGCTGCATTCAAGGCTACTTAGGTACCCGATAGGCATCTTGAGCCAACAAGCGCACGTGTCTATTGCATGCAAAGTGGGGGGTCGAACTTGGATTCAGCCCCCAAATTTGCCCCTACGTCATCGTTTGAATTCGAGATGGGCACTTGCCAAGCCAGCTACCTCTCTTGCCTACCTGCTTTACATACTAACATGAGCGTGTCTCGCAGGGCGCGGGCGGAGGGCCCGACGAGCACAATGTGACGGCACTACTTGTCCGATCTCTCCACACGGGATGGTCCAGAGGATCGGTAATAGCCCTCGACGCGGGCGTCCACCTCTCGGCTATCGCCAAGATCCTGGAAGCAACGCAGCCCCCGGGCCTGGGTACTTCGATCCCACTCCCACACACCCTCGAGACGGGCCCTTTCGCCGGAATGGAGGTCAAGTCTGCATCGGCCACCGTCAATGCCGGCTACGTCACCAGACATCTGATAGACACCTATCTCATTACACATCCGCATCTCGACCACATCAGCGGCTTTGTAATCGGCACTGCTGGGCTTCCGGGTGCTAGACCGAAGCGATTGGCGGGCCTCCCTTCGACTATCTCGGCTTTCAGGCAGCACATATTTAATAACGTTATTTGGCCCAACCTGTCAGACGAGAACAATGGCGCAGGCCTCGTGACCTACATGCGCCTTGTTGAGGGAGGCAGCCCGGCACTCGGCGAAGGAGATGGAAAAGGCTATGTTGAGATCAGCGATGGTCTAGGTGTAAGACTGTTTAGTGTCAGCCACGGGCACTGTATCGAGCGACACCCTCATCGTGGCTCCGCAGCCTCGTCTCGATTTGGCAGCTTCGATGCGTCTTCGCTTACCGCGTCCCCTAGAGGCGTACCCGGTAGCACTGCCGCGTCAGGTCCGCCGTCTCTATTCAGAGCCTCGGGTGCAGCCCAGGAGAAGGAATCCGTTTGTGTCTATGACTCAAGCGCGTATTTCATCCGCGACAATGCCACGGGCCGTGAAGTACTTATGTTTGGTGACGTCGAACCCGATTCCATTTCACTGTCCCCGCGCAACCTAGGCATCTGGCGAGAAGCGGCGCCCCGCATCGCTAACGGAAATTTGGCCGCCATCTTCATCGAATGCTCATATGATAACAGCCAATCGGATGACTGCCTTTTCGGCCATCTTACGCCCCGATATATCATTCAAGAGATGCAAGCCCTCGCTGCTGTTGTCGGACCGGCTCGGCAGGCTCCCTCTAAGCTCGAATCGACTAAGAAGCGCAAGCGAGATACCGAGGAGGCGAATAAAAGAGCCGATGGTGCCGATCCCGCCCAGGTAGACGATCACCCAGTGTCACCCAAATCCACACGACCTGCTAAGAAAGGGCCGAGTTCTGTGGCCGGTGGTGAACACAGTGGTGTCGATACGCCGCACATCGCGACTCCCACGGCAGAGATGTCGCTTAAAGATTTCGAAGCCAATATGGTCCCCGTCACACAGGCTCCGCATTTCGTGCATGCCCTCCGCGGTCTCAAGGTCGTGATTATCCACGTGAAGGACAAGCTTGTGGATGGGGTGGCGCCGAGGGATTCCATCCTTTCACAACTCCACGAGGCCGAGAAAGAAGCCCAGTTGGGCTGTGAGTTCATCGTTTCGAACTCGGGCCAGAGCTTTCTGCTATAATTCGGTTGTATTTTATATACCCATCTGTCATTGCTACGCGGCGTTAGGGCGTTGTTAAGATACCATAGAGCTATACTACCACGGAATATTCGAGGGGCGAATAAGTAACGGGTCATGACGTCACTGTTGATAAGGGGGTCAATGTTCGGAAAATCGAGAGCGATTTTACGCTAACGAGGAAGATACGTATTTGCTTGGACTTAGCTTTGTGGATAGTGGGATTCTTCGTCCATGGCTGCCGAGCTGCGAAGCTATCGAGAAAGTCGGCGAGGTCTCGGAATGAGTTACACTGGCCTGCCATGCCTGATCGACAGTGTGTTTCTCGTCACCGGGAAGCAAGCTGCGTGTTCCCCAAAGGGTGTTATTTAAGCATCTACTTGCTTTCTCACCGCAAGCTGGGCTGGTACGATACGGGTTAACAAGAATAAGAGAAGGGAACTAGCATCATCCTAGTAGATCATATAGCTTTTTTAATAGTGTGATCACCCACTACATAGCTTCTTATCAACGCCACTGTTACCCTACCTTTTTTTTGTGGATAAGTGACCTGTTGATCTGCCATGGTGTTCGCTTTTGGTCGGGTTCTCGGGATCCGAAGTCTTCCAACTCGGAATATTAGCTATTCCATCACAATGTCTTAAACCGGCTCGTCCTATTTACGGCGCCCCTTGCTCGATTACGTCCACTTCTCGCCTTGTGAGCCTTGTGGATCCCGTCTGATGCCCTGGAACCAAGGCACTCCGGAAATCCAAGAAGTCCTTGTCTAAGTAGTTGCATACGCTTGGAAAGATATAATGGCCACTTCTGTTATCCTAATTAGAGTCATTCAGATTCGGGGATAGAGTTTCGAACTAATTATATTATTTATTTGGCTTTTTCTATTAACAATGCACTGTTACCCGTTGTGACATGGCTTGTCTCATAATGTAAGAACCTCAGCGCGAATTACTTAACTACCGTATCTGTAGTCGTTAGCAATGTGCTCTGGATTGCCTGCCGTAGATGAGTATACGCCACACATGCGTGACGGATTAAAAGTCCTCACTGGTTTCCACAAGGTCGGTCCACGAGTGGCTAAACTCCGTACTCGATGGCAAAGCTCTGCAAAACGATGTTTAGACAATTACTCTAACTTGAACACGTTGATTTATTGTACAGGGGACTAATAGTCCTATGCAGCAAGGATGGCTGAATGCAAGGCACTGCTAAACTAGGCAGCAACAATAATTATAGCAAATGTCAACAGATCTACATCTATTTCAGTAGCTTATACGGAGCCCCATAGACTGCGGCTCTAGTCTAATAGGACCCAGCCGGTTTTATTTCGGTTTCTTAAGAATGCCTATCACGGAAACTGCGCCGTCATCTCGAAGACAAAAAGGAAAAAAAAAAAGGGTAGACTATGCTTCCTGTTGTAAGTACATCAAGCTGAGGAGGTCAGCACTTGTTGGTCCACTCTAATATGTGCCGTACCGCGTAAAGATGCATCAATTGACCTGAAGGGTTTAGTCGTTAAATACCAAGCATGAGCATTTATAAATAAGCTTATGAACAGCACTTTTAAAGACAATTGATACAGACGCATGATCCTACAAACATATGACTTTTCTGCCCTTCTTATTGGCCCAAAAATAGGGAAGCTATTCGGGGTCTGCACCCTTATATAGGTCTACATATATAGACACCTAGTAATTACACTAGCAATTGAACAAGCAATTGAACGAACAATTGAACAAGCTTCAAAAGGTCTGTAGACCTATATAAGGGTGCAAACCTGTCTGTAGGTGCAGACCCTGAATAGTTTCATGTGTATGTAGGTGCAGACCTGACCTAAATGGCTGTTAGTGGGTCTGATACGACCGGATGTACTGAAAAGTTCATGTGCCTGTAAGATCATGCGTCTGTATTAATTCTTCATGTGTCGGGCCCTTTTAAATGGCAGCCTGGGAGGATTACGGTACAGCACAGGAACCGTGGCTCTTAGCTCAATTACGTCTAAACATAATTGACTTTTCTTAAGATAGCAAGAACTAGTCTAGATGATCTATATAATAAAATCATGTGCAGTATTTTATCACGCCCTTGAAATCAAATAAGTCGAGCCGTTGCCGTCATTGCTTCCCACAATCAGAAAGTGCATTACCATCTACCTAACTACAACATAATTCTACACCATGAAGATGCAAACTGCTGCACGAATTTGGGGTCTCATCGCGGCCACGGGAGCTCTTGCGCAAGGCGACGATATCCCAGACCTGATAGCTGATGGGCCGTTCGCGTTGCGCATCAAGGGCCTCGCTCGAAATAGCTCGATTGACGGTGAGACGCAAATCGTTATTTCACCTTACCCAAAGACTAAAGAATAATACTAATAAACTATGCCAGGCTACCTCCGCACCACAGATGTGTTCTCATACCCAGAGCCGCAGCTAATCCTGCACTATGACCCCAGCACCGCTCCGGTAGCCGATAATTCGTCCTACCGGTTCTACTTCAACTACACCGGCAGGACGCAGACGGAAGGCCACGAGCTGGGGTTCTTCGTCTCGGACATCACGGTCGGAGAGCCCAACAGCGTCGGCCTGCTGGGAAAGGCCATGTCCCTGCAGTACAGGCCCAACACCAACGTCGCGATGCCGGCTTTCGGCGCGAGCACCGGCACCGTCGACCTCACCGGCTTCGATCAGGACAACAGGGCTTTCCTCGACTACTACACCGACGACTCGCTCACTGTTCCGAATAAGCCGGCTAATGTCAGCGTGGACGTATTATATTGTAAGCTGACCGTCTTAAGTACCACACCAGGGGACCTCTTAATTTACTGACTAACCTTGACAGACAACTGGGCTTTGTGCTGGCAAACTTCCTACGGTGTCACGGGCCGAACGTTGTCCTGGGTCACGGCTGGCAGTGCTCACAACCCAACTTGCGAACAGGTCCACCTTATTAAGGCTGAGTTGTAAAATCGCAGTCGGATTAAAATCAGAGAATACCACTTATGGACGAATGGCATTCGGGGGCACGAGTCACTGTAGTATTCGGGGACTCGGAAGATATGCTTGCCGCCTATTTCCGCCACACACACACACACGCACGCATACTGTCACGGTTCCAATCGTGGACATATATAATGACTGCGAATACCAAGGCACCCACGCACCTTGATAACCTCCTACTTTCCGTAGTGCACTAGAATAATGCTGCGGCACATACACACACACACACACACAACTCCCTAGTTATAGATTATTATCGAAAAACTAATTCTCGTTTAAACTCTTCATTCTCTCCATTCATTTTACTTGGTAACGAGGCGTATGATCATGTGCGAGAGGGGAATTCTATCCAATTCAGTATGTAGCTCAGGAGGACAGTCGGAAAATTATCCCTATTATAAAGGCAGTTCCTATCTCTCTTTCAGCCGCAACTACCTCACGAGTCAGCCCCTCAGCCCTAACTGGTCGTCGGAAAAGGAATTACTAATGATCTTATTCACTCATTGTTTTCGAGAAGAAGGCCCCCATATTATGCAATGCATAGGTAGACTGTCTGCCGCTGCTTTTAGGTATTTGCAGTTGGAACCGTGATAATACAACAATCCTGCAAAGGTTGTATAACAAAAGCGACCAACTGCGCGGCGGCTGAGCTTGATATTTCTGTTACGAATCCTTCACCCGCCTTCTCAGTCATCTTAACTGTAATAATCCTCGCCATAGTCATCGTCATCCTCGCCCTCTGCGTAGCCGTCGAGCCGGTTCTTCTTCAGGAACTTATCTAACAGCCCGGCCACCTTGTCGTTGTCCATATCCATGAATGCGATGTGTGAGCTTCCCTTGAGCCCGGCGTCCTTGCCCAGTCGGAGGATCTCGGCATTCCCGCCATACATGTTGATGAGCTTGGCGGAAAGCCGCGCCTGTGTGAGGAAGGTGAAGTTCTCCGGCCGATGATCGCTGAATATGTACTGGATCGCCGGCAGCTTGGCGAGCTTCTTGAACTGCTCCACCGGGACGAGGATGGGGCCGAAGGGCCCGCTTCCGGTGATGTTCATGTTGTCGGGGAACACGTAGCCGTAGCTCTCGTACGCCACGATCGCCTTGGTGTTGGTCGTGTTGCTCAGGGTCGCCGCCAGTTGGGCGCGCAGCCCCGCTGCCGAGTTCGTCAAGTACACGATGCTGTCGCCGACCTTGTAGGAATCCGCGGCCACCGCGGCGGCTGTCGCGTGGAGCCAGACGTTGGGTATCGTGTCATACTCAACGTAGCGGGAGCTCGTCACCTGATCCCACGCGGTTTTGTTTGAGGCCGGGAATTGCGTGTCTGGCCAAAATTCAGGATACGCTGGGCCAAAATTCCATGCGACAAAATTGCCTTGGTCTCGATAGTCGGGTGCATAGAATGTTGGTTCACAAGCCCAATTCGCGCGCCCGAGACGAGGGGCGTCCCATAGATAGACTGGATAGTTTCGTCTCAGAAACATGTCCTTGAAGCCTTCACCACCATCGTATCGATTCTGCCATGTCTGTGTGCTTGAGCTATGCCACATAAAGAGACTTGTCTTCCGTGGCTTCCAGGGGAGGAAATACTCGATATAGCCATGATCGCAGGATAGAGTCATATTCGGATTATAAGGGCTCTGGATGGTCTTTCCAGCAACGTTAAATCCCCCTGAGCTATCAAGCATAATGGGTCGCCTCCATGATTTCTGATCCTCGGATCGCTTCCCGCTTGCCAATGCAGCAAATAGCCCGAGATAAGCTGTAACCACCCACATCGTTTCAGTGAAAATTAGGTATACTGGGGATTTGTCTTTAGGTAGGTCAGGTAGGTCAGTGCTTTTAAGCAACAGGCGTCAGGAGCGCTGAACAGAAAGTATGCGGCCACCAAGCAACTCTATATCTTGGCACTATTAGAACTACAAATTGCCGTCTTGTGTATATTAGTTCGCCTAATCCTGTCCTCTAATCATTAGTTGAGATAGTACGTAATTAATTATCATCCTTGTTTTCGAATTGGCAGAAGTGGTTGTTCTCGGAGCAATTCAGCCGCCACTAATTGTCTCCTAAACAGTGCGTCATACTACGGCTACACCGGAAAAACAAGCGCTCCGGATAATCAGGACCTGTAGGTAATGGGATGTATTTCATTCCTATAGGATTACAGAGTAGATGCATCTGTATGAGGATGCATCAGTCGACGCGCTGGCGGCATGCTTACTTTCTATCACTGCTATTACTCTAGGTCGTTGCAGACTATGGACGGCCTTCGTCTCTTCTACGAGGTCCTTTTGCCAGGCAGTCCTGGAGTAACCCTTAACTTCTTAGAGCTCCTGCGTCGGGGTCTGGGCTGCCGAAAATGGCAGTCCAGACTACCATTTCTGGGACCCCAAAATATCCCCGACAAGGGCGTACGCGTACTCCTCGAGGTTCATTGTACACACAAAGTCCGCATCATCGTGGATAGTGCAGTTTTGATCAGCGAGAGAGAAGCCCGGGCCTAGGGCGCAGGCGGCTAGTAGCCAGGGAACAGGGTACATGTCGGGGAAATGGGTTTTAAGTCAGCTACGCTGCTTTATTTCTTATGTCTTTAATCATATACTCTGGATCAGCTCAAAATGTATTCTTTCCGTTCGTTATCACAAGATTGTGCTGCTCTTGCAATGGGCAGGGCCGATTTCTTCGGTGGCTATAACGCTGTAGTGACCTAGGTCTCTAGCTGCATAATCTGCAGTATGGCTAAATCAACGGCCAACAGGTTCAGATTCCTCCCAGGTCAGCTATATTGTGGCTCTTCGGATAGGTTGATCTGCGCTTCACGGAATAACTTCCTCTAGTGGAAAAGGTTATATGGTTAATTATACGTCGACAACTTCGTCCCTGGCTTTCCTCTCTAGCTCTTTCGCCTGTATTGAAAAAGCTTTATGGTTTGGAACACCTGATCTACGAGCCATAGTAGAATGTGTGGAGAGTGCTACTTGATTTTTGGAGGAGCTGATTTCCACCCCCGTACTCTTCTCGCTCAACCACCGAGGCCCGGGCTACAGAAAATCCGATATTTGCTTCGAGAACGCTTTCCTAAGGATTGCTAATGAGTAGAGAGAAATTGTGGGGGCAAGTGTTGCTTGCTTTCAATATGCGCTAAAGAGCTTTAGTTCCCAGCCGCGTTACCACCCGCCGGATCAGGGATTCCCATGGCTTTGAGCTTTCTCGGCCGAAGGGAATCCACCGGTATTACGGTTGACGAAGTCTTCTCTTGGTGCGCGTCAGTGTACTCGATGCCGTAAACCGACTTTGAAACTTGCTCCGGTTTCTGGACCAAGCCACCGGCTTCTGTCCGCTCTTCGCGTCATAGAAAACGCGGATTATGACGCTCCCTGGCAGAGTACGGGTAGGTTCTACAACAACCCGTTCTGGGGTACTAGGTTGGGGGCCTTTGTCAGTACCATTGGGCTGTTATTGCGAAGGACCTTGAAGTGATATGGTTACTGGATAGATGGCGAAGGCATCCCTGCCGTACGCGGTTTAACAAGAAGCCAAACGTATTCCTGGGAGTGTCATTGAACTCAGATGACGTCTTGGATACTTCAGGACCTAGCTGAAGCTTCTAAGATCGTTCTGAATTGATTGCACTGTGAGGACAATGATGTAACGAAGTTAAGGCCCGCTTAGCATGTCATCGCAAATACATTGTTATATTTTTCATGTTTAACCGAACACGGTGGTATTCAATTGACCGACACGGCAAGAATTACTGGACTCTGACGGTATGTAGCTGGAATGGTTACGCCTTGCTGATACGGCTGAGGAGCAAACATGGTGGTGTCCTTTGTGAGTAGAGTTCTGTAGGTGATGTATCATTTCTGTAACGTACCACAGACTCATCGGCGCAGGGGGGCTAGCGTGCAAATCACGCCCTCGACAATTATTCCTCGCCGCCATTATCCGAGGATATCCAGTCGCGTCGTTGGATACGCTGTTTTCATTGGCTTTCAACAAGTATCTACTGAGACATAATGTTTCTGGTGTAAACCGGACCAAGTTTGTTGGATATGTAATACGGTATTAACCTTGTATTGTGTCCGACGCGGCTGTCGAGTTGCCATTATTTTGTGTTGAAGAAGCGATGACACGGCATCCGGTCTCTGATTGTATGGAGAGTATTCTGTTGGATAACCGACGTGTGTTGTGTTTTTTTGAAGATATAAATATATCTTCATCTTAAAGGTTAACTTCTTGACAGCTTTGCTAGTAAACCCATCTCTCAGCGACTCTTCTTCCATATCAACTTGCTCTAACACATAAACTGAATAATATTCAACTATTATCTTAATATCGCCCGGCTTAGCCATCATCTTAAACTTCACAATAACGAGTACTCGGTATTTGCTCAAATATTAACGGCCCCGACCGTATAATATTATTCTCAGATTGGACCTGTTAACATCGATTTGCACTCGAGTGCCCTCCTTCTATAATCAATACCGCTTCCTCAGCTTAAGATACGATGAATACGATCAAGATCCAGGCGAACATGCCAAATGCTATTAGTAAGAACGTTGAACAAGACAGGAGTGATTGTCATAATTGTCACTAACAACGCACAGAGGGAAGCTATTCTTGTTTCCTTAACGGCCGATATCAGTGGGAAGTTGATGCCTCCAAGATGACGAAGGAAACCTTTTGGGCCTTGTTTCCTCGCTATGTCCGTCTGCTGGTTGCTGGGAAAGTGGTTCAGGGCTCGGAGCCGCTGCTTTATTTCGAGGACAATTACCGCTTGGTAGCTACTGATGCTGTTGGGGAAATCTTGAATAGATACGGGTTTCTCTAGAGCACAGACTCGTTAGATCGCTTCACATTGTTCGAAAGCGACCAGTGCAAGAACATCACCCCTTTACATCTTGGCCATTTGTTGCTTTTGATCACATTAGAACTCAGGTCTTTCAATAGCGTGAAGAGTTATAATTGCTGGCAGATAAGTAATACATTATAAAGAGAGACAGTAAGGAAGACAACATATTACCCTCACTTACTAGCGTCTTAGTCACATGCCATGTTTCGAAGGCGCTTGGGAGACATATGTTGTTGAACACGCACTATTAGGTCGAACCAGGAACTGTATTAACCCCAATTGGTAGGCAATGGAATTCAGAGTCGTTCCTCACCCTTTCTACGATTCTCAATCCAAAGTGAGCACAAAATTCGCCAGAACAAGCGGTTGTTATTAGCACAACCATACCGTTCAGCCATATTCCCTTTTCCAGAGTTTCAGTGGACAACGGATATTTTCACTTATCAAAGCGAATAAAATAGGTATCGGGTATATCGCGTCTATTCACGCCGTGTTCGTTGGATATCACTCCAGCATGAAAAGGATACATTTGCACTTTGAGCTATGTCTGAGCTTCTGTTCAAGTGTTCTGAATGAGAGGAGCAAACATGATGCCAAATTTAGTTCTGTTCTGGAGTAATGACATGGCTACCAAGACAAAAAGCTGACACGGTAACCAATAAAATGCCTCCATGGTAACTCTTGGCACAGAGTCTGTTGCGTATGACTCCCTTTTCTACACAGCAGGGTCCCTTTTTTGCTTTGCCGCGCATCTGCGGGCGGTTAAGGCGATATATCCTGGACTTGCGGTACGTGCAGCGCCAAAAACGACTACCTTAGGCTTAATTCTGTAACGACGATAGATGGACTAAAGACAGCAAAGCTATGTCGGATATAGTTGACTTCAGCAAACAAGAGTCAAGCCCCTGGCATTGGGAATTAGAATGGCCCGGCATGGATACTAATCCTAGACAGAAGCGGGTGAAATAGCTGATGGGTTTGTGTAGGACAAACAACTTAAAGCAAACTTGAGCTTCCGACAGGCAGCACTCCTCGTGTGGATTGGACTGCACAGCTACGCTTCCCAGCATTAGCCTCTGTGATTGTTTACTTTGGCGTCTGAAACATCTTGTTGGACTCTGCGGTAGGAATATTAAACCGCGTAATGAATATCTCTCTATGGGTACAAACCTAAATTATGGTAATGTATATAGCCACTAGCAAGGCCATGGTTTTACAACTATTAATATATAATTTAAAAGTTATTTTAAAGTAATAATAACGTGTTTTAATATAAAGGGGTTATTATTATATAATAGTAAAATATTTAAAACTTTTATTTGTTTTACTTATAATAATAAAAAACACGTAAAAACAAACTAAGCTTTAAACTATAACTTAAATTGTTAAATAAAACCTTTATAGTTATAGTTATGGATTAGTGGTCTAGCTTAGCCCGTGGCTACGTTATACACTAGCTATTACACCTATACCTTATTATAGCCTCACTAGGGCAACTTTACCTTACACACATTATATATATACTAAGGTAGATTTTATATAGCTAGTTTTTCCCCTTTTTTTCCCACTTTATTTATAGATTTTTTATATAATATAACATATATTATAAAAGCTTTGTTTTTATAAATAGGTTAAATATAACAATTTATAAATTATTTATTAATTTAAAGTATTAAAATTGCTTTAAATATTTTTTAAAGCTTAATAACGTAATGGTTAAACGTTTAGCTATTATTTTATACTTTATATAATAAAACTGTTAGTTTAAATTTAGCTTAAGTCCTTTTTATAAGTTTAAACGTTAAGCTTTAGCTATTAGCTCTTGTTTAATAAAACAATTAGTTTTAGCTTAATTATTTTTTTAGGCTAAAATTAAAGCTAGCTTAACTTTGTTTACTAAGCTAATATTTAACGCGATAGCTTATACGTTTATTATAAGCTATATTAATAAAAGTAACGTTTATATTTTTTGTTTATTTTTATAGTTAAACTTTATAATAACGATTAATTAACGAACTTAATATAAACTATTTTTAACCTTGTTTATATTTAATATTTATATATAACAATATTTATAAAAACTAAAAAAAACTACTTAACTTTAAATATATATAGTTTAATATATAAAAGTTTTATAAATATAAAAATTAACGAAAAATAAGTTAAACGTTATATAAATTAATTAAACTTAGTTTATATATTAAAAAGTTACTAGTTTAAAAAAATAAAACAATAAAATATTATATAATGAAAAAAAAAATTTAGTTATATTAACTTATAAAGTTTTATAAACGTTATATTTATTTATAGTTATTTTTTTTAAATAAAATTAAAACTATAACTAAAAAAGGATATATATAATAAAAGTTGCGCTAGTTTTTAATATAACAAATATATTTACTATAAAATATTTTATAAATATTAATTGTTATACCTAGTACACTTTTAAAGACAAGGCTCCTATAATATATGCTATATTGTACGAAAAATCTATAAATAAAAAAAAAAGAAAAAAAAAGAATAAAAACTAGCTGTATAAAATCTACCTAAGCATATATATAATATATATAAAGTGGGGCTACCTTAGTAAAGCTATAGTAAGGTATAAGTATAATAGCTAGTATATAGTACAGCTATTAGCTAAGCTACGTATAAACTATTAATCCATAATTACCTTTTTTTAACAAAAATTTTTTAGCTTGTTTATAAAATATATATAGTATTCGAACAGCTAACTATTAACTACTTTTTAGTAAAAGGAAAAATTGCTTCGAGTTTTTATTTATATAATTATTACTAGGCCTTTTTTTTATTAAGTTATTATATAAGCTTTTTTATACGTTAAATTAATAATTTGTTTGCTAATATAGCTTACGTATATTAACGCTTTATTAATTTTTTTTTTATATTATAGCTTTATTATTATTAAAATATATAGCTATAAAATTTTTATTATATATTATATTTAGCTATATTTATAGCTTTATTAATAGTTTTATAAAATTAAGGTTTATTTTATAAAACTTTTTTAATAATACTATATTATTTTTAAAATTTTTTATAAAATATTATTTATTGTTAATATTTTATTTTTTTTAATTAACTTAATATTAAAGTTTATAGTAGTAAATTTTCGAAGTTTTTATTTTTTTTATTATAAACTTTTTTTTGTTTTTAAGTTTTATAGGCTTTTTTTAGGATTTTTTACTGCTTGTTTTAAAAATAAGTTATTAAAATATTTTTATAATCGGTTTATATAATATTAATTTATAGCTTGTTAAAAAAATAAAATATTAAATATAAATATATTATTTTTTTTTAAATATTTTATATTTTTGCTATATTATTAAAAAATTAAGTTTGTTAAAAAGTTTATTTATTTTTTATAATTGTTTTTTTTTAGTATTAAAATATAATTTTTAATATTAAAGTTAAGTTTATAGCAGCTTTAGTTTGCTTACTTTATTATATATTTTTAATTATAAATAAAGTATTTTTTAATAATATTTATAAAACTAACTATTTTTTTTATTTTATTTTATATATTTTTTTACAAAGTTTTTTTATAGATTAATAAATTTTTTAACTTTTTTATTATTGCTTTATTTTTTTAATTAAAATAAAAAAATATAAAAAATTTTATTGTTATTTTATAAAGTAATAGTTTTATAAACTTATAAAGTAAAAAAGCTTATATATAATTTATAGCAAGTATACGTTTTAATTAGTTATTTTAGTAATAATTTACGGACAAACGTAGTTATTAATTTAAATATTTATTTATAAATTTAGCTTATTTTATAGTTTTATAATATTTTGCTAAAGCTAAAGTATATTTAATGCTTATAAGTTTATATAATTTATTTATAAAAACAAAAATAAATTAAAGTTTACAATTAAAAATTATTATTATTAAAACTTTAAATATTTTAAAGGGTTTTTTATAATATATTTTAGCTATATTTTTAGCTATAGTTTATATAGTATAAAATATTATTTAAGTTTTTTTTTTAATTGGTTAATTATAATTAATATATTATTAAAGCTATATTTATTTTTTAGTATTTATTTAAAATTTATTATTAAATAGCGTTAAATATAATTAAATATTAGTTAAAATATTATTTTGTTAAGTGTTTTATTTTTAAATATTTTTATAAGCTTATATTTTATATAGTTAGTTATATATATATTATAATTTTTTTTAAGTTTTAGCTATTAATACTATTTTTTTATTAATTTTTATATTTTTTTTTTATAAGGGTATATAGTAGTTATACTACTATAAACTTTTTATATTAATTAAATATAAAAGTATAAAAAATTAAATATTATAAACTATTTTTTATATATAGTTAATTTATTACGTAAGGTTTAAAAGTTGTTTTTTTATTAATTATAAGTTTTTTTATAATAAATTTTTATTATAAAGTTTTAGCGGTTTTTTTAAAATGTTTTGTTAACTAGTTAAAGTTTTTTTAGTTTTTTTAGTTTTTTTAAAGTTTTAATACGGATAACTTAGTATAATTTTTTATTTATATTAAAGGTTTATGTACGTTATTATTAATAGGTTAAAAAATTATAAAATAGCGTTATATATTTTTTTTTTTTTTAAGTTATTAGGTTTTTTTATTTTTTAAATAATATATTTGCTACTATAATTTTTTTTTAAGCTAAAAAATAATAAAAAATTTATATTTGGAAAAAAAGTTAGTTTATTTAGCTTATTAAAAATTAAAGTATTATTTAATATTAAAATATTTTAACGCTTAATAG